>RDPX01000072.1:659053-671553 GCA_003991215.1 Morbakka virulenta
CTCTCTCTCTCTCTCTCTCTCTCTCTCTCTCTCTCTCTCCCTCTCTCTCTCTCTCTCTCTCTCTCTCTCTCTCTCTCTCTCTCTCTCTCTCTCTCTTTCTCTCTCTCTTTCTTCATCTCTCTTTTCCTCTCTCTTTTCCTCTGTCTTTCTCTGTCTTTCTCTCTCTTTTTCTCTGTTCTTCTCTCTCTCTTTCTCTAAGTTTTTATCTCTTTCTTTCCTTCTCTCTCCCCCCTATTTCTCCTCTCGCTCTTTCTCTCTCTTCCTTTATCCCTCTTTCTCTCTCTTCCTTTATCTCTCTTTCCCTCTCTCTTTCTCTCTCTTCTTCTCTCTTTCTCTCTCTCCTCGCTCTCTCTCTTTCTCTCTTTCTTTCTCTGTCTCTTCCGGTCTTTAGTGGTCTTTAGAAGTACTTGAGCTGTTTTCTTCGTCCATTTGCTAATGCTCTCTATGTATGTTAATCTCTGTCTACCTCTGCTTCTTTTCCCATTGATATTGCCGCTAATGCTAGGGTTTTCCAGTTGGTCCTTACGCATTTTATGCCCCTAAAGCTCCAATTGTCTCTTTCGGATTGTTTTTAAAAGAGAACGCTTTACTCCTCCTCTTCGTAGCACCTCATCATTTGTTACTCTCTCCATCCAACATAATTTCAGGATTCTCCAAAAAACCACATCTCTGCTGCTTCAATTCGTTTTTTCATCCCTTTTGAAATTGTCCAACATTCACTACCATAACTGAAAATGGAGAGAACGTAGCAATTTAACATTCTGATCTTGGTAGACATAGAAGTTTTTCTGTTTTTCAGTACGCTTCCAAGCTTTTCAAATGCATCCTTTGCCATTCCGATTCGTTTCCGGATTTCCCGATCACATTTGCCATCTGTGGTAATCATGCTGCCAAGATAGTTGAACTGTTGTACTTGTTTTTCTGCTTTTTCTTTGCTGATAATCATACACTCTGTCTTTTTAACATTAATTGACAAGGCTTTGTTTCTGCTGGATTCTAAAAGTGTCTAGTAACTCCTGCAGCTTTTCTTCTGATTCTGCGATCAGCACAGTATAATATGCGTACCTTAAGTTGTTAATATTCTGCCCTCCTACAACTAATCCTTGTAATGGTTTTAAATCTCTAAGAATGATTTCGCTGTACAAATTGAAAAGATCTGGGCTATATACGCATACTTGCCATACACCTCTCTTGATGTGGGTAAATAAGCTATTATCTCCGCCTATGTGCATGCACGTTATTTACTCCCAGTTTAGGTTTCTTAGAATTCTTAAATCCTTTCCGTCCAAGTTTAAATCTTGAAGCATGTTTGTGTAGTCTATAAAGCAAACGTAAAGATCCTTTTGCATTTCGATAGCTCTTTCGGAGAGCATTCGCAGAATAAAAATCGCATGTCTCTTGCGGGCATCTTCCACCAACTCAAATTGCTCTTTCCCTATTTCCAGCTTTATCTTATTTCTTGCTCTTTTTATCAAAATTCGTAAGAGATCTTTTATTACATAGATCATGAGGCTCACTGTTCTATGCATTTCACATTCAATTGCGCCGGATTTCTTTGGCAGGGCTATAAACATTGATTTACTAAGGTCTTTTGGGATGTCATCGCAGTCATAAATTTCATTCATAACTTCTGTGAGCTTGTCAATGCCAACGTTTTCCAGTGCTACAATCATCGCTAATACCACACCATCTGAACTTGCAGCTTTATTCTTTTTCATCTTGTGCAATGCAGCTCTCACTTCAAATGTTAAGATTTTCGGACCCTCGATGAAGTTCCTAATCTCTGTTTTACAGCCTCTGTCGTCAGCAAAGAGATTACCAATGTATTCTGTCCATCTTTCTAGTGTTTTGTCTTTTTCCATAATGATTTCACCATCTTTTGACTTTATGCAACCTGAAGAGGATTGTATCCAAAATCTCTTTTGTTATCCACTTTTTCTTTAGTCTTTTCTCTCGTTTATGTACTACTTCTTTCACAGTCCTTATTGTCGCTTTAAGTGTTTCCCATTTCATCTTACCTTCATTCTGGAGCACCTCAAAATGATTTCGAACAGACACAGGATATTTTTTTCGAGTTGTATGTCTCTCAAGCAGAGCACTATTTTCCAAACTTGAGGTTGACTTCGTCATTTTGATACTCTTTAGCTTTAGCTTCAATTTACATATGACTGGGTTGTGATCGCTGCCACAGTCTGCTCTGGGGTATGCTTTTGATAGCAGGATTGCTCCGATACCGTTTTTTGATAGTAATATAATCAATTTCGTTTTTGACATTATCTCCTAGACTTCGCCAAGTCCATAATCTACATGGATGTTGCTTGAACCATGTGTTGACAATGACATATTCATTAGCTTTGCACCATTGTACCCATCTTTCTCCTCTTTCATTCTGTGTACCTAGACCAAACTTTCCAACTGTTTCTCCCTCTGGTTCATTTCCAACCTTTGCATTTAGATCACTCATTATGATTGTGATATCATTAGACTTGCACTGCCTTTTAGCTTTCTCAAGCATTTCATAAAACTCGTCGATTACTTCTTCGCTGCTCGTAGATGTTGGTGTATACACTTGAATAATGGCAATGTCTGTCTGATTTACTTTCTGTCTCAATAGCATGACTCTATCTGAAAAGGGGCTACATCCTAACAGGCTCTTGGTGCGTATTTGGTCTAGTATCACGGCAATTCCTCGCTCATGCTTCTCTCAGCCCGCGCGTAGCACTTTGTATTCATCGCTGTTGAAGTCATTGTTACCTGTTCATCTAGTCTTGCATGTGCCCAGAATTTTAACCTTTAATCTACTCATTTCTTGTTTTACATTATCTAACTACCCACTTTCATATAGTGTTCTTACATTCCATGATCCTAATCTCATGTGCTTCTTGGTAATGTTGCAGGCAGTAGCTTGATGACGATCCGGCGTCACCTGCTGCCCATGATCGTCCGTCCCGGACGAGGAATTCAAGTTGTTATCTAGAGTCCCATTTACGTCGTTTGCTATGTTTCGTAATTGTATATATCCATGATTTTCATGGGATTTTAGAGCGTTGGTTTGCCATTGCCTTCTGCCCAGTGTATTCATCGAGGCACTAACTCTAGCCTTTATCAAACCAATGACTCCACTGCAAGGCAGCAGGGGCTTCAACAGTACCCTACCTCAAAAGGTATAATCTGCAGGCTGCAAATCGATAGCCTTGACTTCTAACGAGAAACTAATCCACAAGGCATTGGAGGACCGGCTGTAGTCAAAGACGCTAAGAAAAAAGGGGTCTGACAAAAAGGACAGGAGTGCCTTTGCTGTCCATCAGCAGTTTCTAATTCGCGTATAATTCACAAGCATACTGACAACCTGTCAGAAAGACTACCTAGGTTTAGCTACAACCAGGGCAATAGTATGGCGCCGGTTGTCAAGCGGTATTCATGCCTATAGCGTTTACACCATTCGCCAGAAAAAGATGTAGAAAAACCAAAGAAACAAGAAGAACAAGAAGAACAAGAAGAACAAGAAGAATAAGAGGAACAAGAGGAACAAGAGGAACAAGAAGAATAAGAGGAACAAGAGGAACAAGAAGAACAAGAAGAACAAGAAAAACAAGAAGAACAAGAAGAACAAGAAGAACAAGAAGAACAAGAAGAACAAGAAGAACAAGAAGAACAAGAAGAACAAGAAGAACAAGAAGAACAAGAAGAACAAGAAGAACAAGAAGAACAAGAAGAACAAGAAGAACAAGAAGAACAAGAAGAACAAGAAGAACAAGAAGAACAAGAAGAACAAGAAGAACAAGAAGAACAAGAAGAACAAGAAGAACAAGAAGAACAAGAAGAACAAGAAGAACAAGAAGAACAAGAAGAACAAGAAGAACAAGAAGAACAAGAAGAACAAGAAGAACAAGAAGAACAAGAAGAACAAGAAGAACAAGAAGAACAAGAAGAACAAGAAGAACAAGAAGAACAAGAAGAACAAGAAGAACAAGAAGAACAAGAAGAACAAGAAGAACAAGAAGAACAAGAAGAACAAGAAGAACAAGAAGAACAAGAAGAACAAGAAGAACAAGAAGAACAAGAAGAACAAGAAGAACAAGAAGAACAAGAAGAACAAGAAGAACAAGAAGAACAAGAAGAACAAGAAGAACAAGAAGAACAAGAAGAACAAGAAGAACAAGAAGAACAAGAAGAACAAGAAGAACAAGAAGAACAAGAAGAACAAGAAGAACAAGAAGAACAAGAAGAACAAGAAGAACAAGAAGAACAAGAAGAACAAGAAGAACAAGAAGAACAAGAAGAACAAGAAGAACAAGAAGAACAAGAAGAACAAGAAGAACAAGAAGAACAAGAAGAACAAGAAGAACAAGAAGAACAAGAAGAACAAGAAGAACAAGAAGAACAAGAAGAACAAGAAGAACAAGAAGAACAAGAAGAACAAGAAGAACAAGAAGAACAAGAAGAACAAGAAGAACAAGAAGAACAAGAAGAACAAGAAGAACAAGAAGAACAAGAAGAACAAGAAGAACAAGAAGAACAAGAAGAACAAGAAGAACAAGAAGAACAAGAAGAACAAGAAGAACAAGAAGAACAAGAAGAACAAGAAGAACAAGAAGAACAAGAAGAACAAGAAGAACAAGAAGAACAAGAAGAACAAGAAGAACAAGAAGAACAAGAAGAACAAGAAGAACAAGAAGAACAAGAAGAACAAGAAGAACAAGAAGAACAAGAAGAACAAGAAGAACAAGAAGAACAAGAAGAACAAGAAGAACAAGAAGAACAAGAAGAACAAGAAGAACAAGAAGAACAAGAAGAACAAGAAGAACAAGAAGAACAAGAAGAACAAGAAGAACAAGAAGAACNAACAACAAGAACAGAACAAGAAGAACAAGAAGAACAAGAAGAACAAGAAGAACAAGAAGAACAAGAAGAACAAGAGAACAAGAAGAACAAGAAGAACAAGAAGAACAAGAAGAACAAGAAGAACAAGAAGAACAAGAAGAACAAGAAGAACAAGAAGAACAAGAAGTATTTTCCTTCTGTGCTATTTTTGACCGAATTAGGTTATTTCGAAATGTTACAATTGCAAATTAGGTTGAAAACGATTAAAATCTAGTTCTGGATCAAAATCAGATAACTCTTTACTTGTTTCGTAGTTCAATCACTATATATCAACTGTACAGTATATCGAGTAGTCGTCAAGTACTCTAAACTAAGGGATTCACTAAACTTTGTGCATTTCTTTAAAACTGGGAAGTATAAGATATTTACTTAGAAATTTCTGAACTATATCAACTTTTTCGCTATTCATTGCGTTCCTGACATGCGTCGGATTAATCCTATAGAAGAAATCTCTTAAGTCTGACGTTTCAAGACAAAAATGTCAGGATAATCTTATATAGAACAATAATGCTGTCTGTTTAGGAAGTCAATGTCCTATTAGCAACATTGAAAAATAATGTTATAACAAAGAGTGGCTTATTTCTCATCTTTTTTTTTAGTTAGCTGAAAAGATAAAGTATTTGAAAGAGACTTTAGAACCCGGAGGATAATATAACTGTCTGCTCAGATGTATCAAAGAAAGCATATTGGATTAAATTAATCAATGTTTCTTTTCTGTCCCTCTAAGGTAGTCTTCATAAAATTCAAGTTTTTAATAGATATTTCTAGTATAATACCTAAACAGGGAAATATATATTGAATTGTATGTGCTCTGGCAGAAGAACAACACCAGCTCTGTTTTTTGTAACTATACAATGATTTTAAAAATGCTTTGCTGATCATCATATAATATCTGATACTATTACTCCCAAAAATGTTTTATCAACTTGATATTGTCTTATGTATAACCTTGATGTTTTTAAGTCCAGTGTCAACGTTTATCTTCTGAACTAAATAGCATCATTGTAACTACCCTCTGCTGCATTTATCTTTTACTCACACTAGCAACTATATACCACTAATTGGCCATTTCTCCCTTGTATAGAATGATATTCCACAGGGTTTATGAATTTGATTTTTATGAATAGGTGTAAGCATAATGAAGCAGAGACAGGTATCTGAAATTTTTAACCCTATTTCAAATGCAGTTTTATTCCCTGTTTTTTCTTCAATGTTATTTTGGGTGTATCATAAACCATAATTTATTTACTAATTAATTTGTAAGATGACATTGTACTAATCATAGTTTAAAAAGTAAGAAGAGTCATGGAGTAACAGTCAAGAGTTTAAAAAGTAAGAAGATAGTTCCTGATCTTATAGATTTAAAATTTGTTATTAACAATGTTTCCCACTTTCAAATTCTTTAGATTCATTGCAGAGAATCAACATTTTTCAAGGTTGAGTCCAGACGATTTGTAAACATTGTCTCAACCACCTCTTACCTGCTTAGTTTTATAATTTTCCTCCAGACATCAAGCCTTGAAAGCATGACTTAACAGGAAGATTCTATGTGACTTTCGATAAAAAGGTTTTGGTAGACGAATCACAATATAGCACTTCTTAAAAAGAGACAAAAAGCCATTCTGTTTGAATATTGTAGCAGTAAATGGACACTCGTATTGTCACCAACTGCCTATCAAAAATGCTTCTTCAGAACTTTCTCACGAAAATATATTGAGTTGATCTAACATAATCATGTAAATAAGTGACTGTATTTGAGACATTAAGACATGGCTTTTAACAAAATCTTGTACAAAATTCAGAAAACGTTAAAACCAAGCCAGCTTTTCAAAATTACTATTATTAAAGTTAGTCGACAGTTGATCTCTGAACTGAATCCATTGTATTCTCTCTCATAGAAAATTTCCGAAGACCAAAGGAATAAGATACTAGACACAAAACACTCTGATATGACATGGAGGAAACCACAAGCTGACAGAAAAATGATTTTATTAGAAAAGTAAGTGTTTTAAACACTATTGCAAGTGTGTTGCTAGCATGAAAAAAATCGATTAAATCAATGTTCCACATGGTTGCTAAAACAGAAAATATTCACTTAATGTTGGAATGAAGCCATGTTATAATACACAACAGTTTAACAAACTATTGATAAATTATAATCTCACACTGTATTCTGTAAGACAAAGATTTGGAAGCAGGAAGAATCACACTCATGGCTAGTTACCAGTTATCTGAGATTGATCAAGTTGGCACAAAACTGATCGCTGGTTACTAGTTATGTGAAATTGACTTTGGATTCTGTAGTCTAAGGACAATTGTAAAATGTAAAGTATAATGGTGGAGGGAGCGGGAAAGAAAAGTTAAAATGGGAAAAATTAAAGAAGAAAAAAAAGGGCTATAAAGAGACATTGATGGTGATTAAAAATTTAATTTGATCTGCAATTTGCAAGATTCACGAACATTGCAAGTTCCAAAGAAAATTTGCAGTCATGTATCTTAAAGATATAATCTTTAAACCCTTATTTAGACTTTGTTGCCAATCTTTTCTGGTTAAATGTCCCCTTAAGATACAGACCCTGTGATACATCCTTACTACATGTTCCAACTTCACGATTCCAAACTTTATTTTTGTTGTTTAACACAGCACAATCCTAAATAATTCTAAAACACATCTGAATTTCTTCACCTAGCTTTTTTTCTCATCTATGTTAATGCAATTTTTTAACACGAAACAATAATTATCTATTCAAGCCATTACAACAGAAATAACAAACAAAGTCAATTCAGAATTTTTACAATCACCTACCACAGCTTGGTGCTAGAGGATAATGGAGATTAACACCTGGATGATATGGAAAACCAATGCACGAAGGAGGCATTGCTGAGTAAGATGGCATTCCATTGTATGGCCAAGTCATATTTAGTCAATCAAAACCAACTGCTCTTTCCTGCTTGGAAAAAAGAGGACATCATCATGAAATTTCAAATACAAGTATAAACTATAATATAATATAATATAATATAATATAATATAATATAATATAATATAATATAATATAATATAATAAAATATAATATAATATAATATAATATAATATAATATAATATAATATAATATAATATAATATAATATAATATAATATAATATAATATAATATAATATAATATAATATAATATAATATAATATAATATAATATAATATAATATAATATAATATAATATAATATAATATAATATAATATAATATAATATAATATAATATAATATAATATAATATAATATAATATAATATAATATAATATAATATAATATAATATAATATAATATAATATAATATAATATAATATAATATAATATAATATAATATAATATAATATAATATAATATAATATAATATAATATAATATAATATAATATAATATAATATAATATAATATAATATAATATAATATAATATAATATAATATAATATAATATAATATAATATAATATAATATAATATAATATAATATAATATAATATAATATAATATAATATAATATAATATAATATAATATAATATAATATAATATAATATAATATAATATAATATAATATAATATAATATAATATAATATAATATAATATAATATAATATAATATAATATAATATAATATAATATAATATAATATAATATAATATAATATAATATAATATAATATAATATAATATAATATAATATAATATAATATAATATAATATAATATAATATAATATAATATAATATAATATAATATAATATAATATAATATAATATAATATAATATAATATAATATAATATAATATAATATAATATAATATAATATAATATAATATAATATAATATAATATAATATAATATAATATAATATAATATAATATAATATAATATAATATAATATAATATAATATAATATAATATAATATAATATAATATAATATAATATAATATAATATAATATAATATAATATAATATAATATAATATAATATAATATAATATAATATAATATAATATAATATAATATAATATAATATAATATAATATAATATAATATAATATAATATAATATAATATAATATAATATAATATAATATAATATAATATAATATAATATAATATAATATAATATAATATAATATAATATAATATAATATAATATAATATAATATAATATAATATAATATAATATAATATAATATAATATAATATAATATAATATAATATAATATAATATAATATAATATAATATAATATAATATAATATAATATAATATAATATAATATAATATAATATAATATAATATAATATAATATAATATAATATAATATAATATAATATAATATAATATAATATAATATAATATAATATAATATAATATAATATAATATAATATAATATAATATAATATAATATAATATAATATAATATAATATAATATAATATAATATAATATAATATAATATAATATAATATAATATAATATAATATAATATAATATAATATAATATAATATAATATAATATAATATAATATAATATAATATAATATAATATAATATAATATAATATAATATAATATAATATAATATAATATAATATAATATAATATAATATAATATAATATAATATAATATAATATAATATAATATAATATAATATAATATAATATAATATAATATAATATAATATAATATAATATAATATAATATAATATAATATAATATAATATAATATAATATAATATAATATAATATAATATAATATAATATAATATAATATAATATAATATAATATAATATAATATGTAATATAATTTGTTGGGTTTAATCTTTTAGCTGCTTTAGTTGACTTCATAGAAAGGTAAGTGAAAATGCAAAATAAGTAATCGGTTGATTATTGCTTTCATGTCTAACTACAATTACCAACTTGGGAATCTGCATTTGTTGTAAACTTTAGCATTTTAAAACCAATATTTTACTTTACTATGTTCATCCTTTTCCCAAGCCACTACAAGGTCCTAAAAAACACAGTTTGGGAGCGGTTTACCTACAGAGCATGCATCCACTCTTTAAACAGAGACGTTTGTGCTGGCTTGGGCATGTTGTGAGGATGAACAATTGCAGGTTCCTGAAAGATCTTCGTTATGGAGAACTTGTGCAAGGACTGAGCCTCAAAGGCAGACCACAGCTGCATATCAAAAATGTCTGTAAGCGGTATCTCAAAGCCGTGGAAATTGACGTGAACAGATGGGTAGACTTGGCCTCTGCGCGTTCGGCCTGGAGATAGGGTGTGGAGAAAGGCCTTGCTCAGTTCAAATAAACAGTTGCCCAACAGACTGAGGCAGAGTGGAAAAGGAGGAAAACACGAAATTAAGACGACAGACCAGTGAGAAACTACACCTGCTCTCACTGTGGAAGGGACTGTCACTCCCGAATTGCCAGTCGCTATAGACGCTGTTTCAGAACAACTTCACAGGATGTCTTAGTAAACTTGAAGGTAGACTGGTAAAACAGCTTTCAAGACCATGTTTGTAAATATTTTGACAACAATTACTACACGTCTAGAATATCCCAAACTCTTTCTATGTAAAGATGCACCAGTAGGCGTTGCGAATGACATATAATTGAGATTTTCACTATGCTTAAACTAATCCAACCTCAATGGCCTTTTTACACTAAACATTATTAATTCTAATTAAATGATTTATATCATTAACCTATTATCTTTTAATTTACTTTAAGAGATGATCTCGCACCGTAAGCTACCTCTTTGAATGTTGAGGTTTTCTTGAATAGCCCCACCCTAGAGAAAATTTGCTTTCAATCCCATGGCATTTTGGAGCTGACAAAATGAGATCAAATCACTTGTTTAGTGGATGACCCCTAGGTAATCTAAAGTTGGTAAAAGTCAATCTTATTTAATCTCAGATCTAATGTGTTACTTTTTTACAATGCTTAATTTTTAGGAGAATGCTAAAATCAGTAACAAATTTCCAACATAGTTCAATGAACATAAATCTATAAATTTTCAGTCAAACCCCTCCCTGAAATCCTCCCAATAAAATCCTTGTTTCAATGATGCTTCTGAATATGGAATTAATTTGTACCTGCTCCAGATATGTTTAAATAATGGCTTACTTATTCGATAGCGTAGCAAAAATTGGCTTTTGCAGAGCTATTACCACCAAATTGCAAAAAAGAATTGATAATATTCCTAAAATATAATAATTTACTTTTATCACGCTGAAAATATCAATAAAAGTACAGCAAAAATACAAATAAAATAAGAGAATCATTACAAGTTTCTTTCGAGCCAGGTTCGTCGAATTAAAGAAATGACCAACAGGGACGAAAACAAAGTAATCATAGGGTAGTAATGATTAGACAGAGTAGTAGTAGTAGAACAAATAATAACAGTAAGAAGCAGGTGAGACTTTGTGAAACATTATACTGTACAGAAAAGGAAGCGAGAATCAAATAGTTAACAGTAAAGTTATCAATTTTTTCGGTGGTAATTGAAAGGTTTCAGTTCATTATCATCCAGTGCCATATTTGCAGTTTTGAGGATCCTGATCTTCCGTTTAGTTCGTACCAAAGCACTGGATATTGAATTAATGGGTTTTGATGTTATGAGCCATGTCTCTCTTTGTCTCTTTTCCCAAATACCTTTACAGGTGTCATAGCATGTCCCTTACAACGTTTTCGCATGACATGCCGATTGAACGTTTCTAGGTCCTACCTGATGCGCTTTTAAAGATATATTCATGTTTCTTCCTTTCTAAGAACGTCTTCTTTATTTACATGTTCCTTGTAAGATAGAAACCATAGTTCTATGGGATCTAGCCTCTTCTGATATTGTCTGTTGATATTCCATGATTCGGATGTAGACATTAGTATCGGGGAAATATCGGTGTTACGAATCCTATGGTATTTGCCAACGTTATTTTTTAAAGGTGGTCACTGGAACAAATTAATTTATTTTTTGTTTATTGCTTGTAGACACCGGTGAATATATTGCAAATTATTAACACTTCTTAAGTCTACTAAAATTATTTAAATGAACCCTGCTAAACAACATAAGCAGATTGAAAACATTTTATCAAAGTATTTTCCTATGATGACAGTTATGTCAAAAAAATTTTCATCAAACTAAAGCTTGTTGGCTCCAATTATTCATAAAAATCGTATGGTTTAAAACTTGCTAAAATTTAGTTCTTAAAAGAAAAAAGGGCTTTCTTTCGGTGAATATGGAAACCTGCTTTGATAAACCCCCCAGCCTTGCTAATTTATTATGTTCCCAGATACTAAGGCCTTGTAATTAAAAATATCGAAAGAGTGAGGTATTCATTTAATCGAGCAGGCTTTTTGGTGTGTCAGGTTTCCAAACTGAAGCTACAAACTGCTTTTTAAAGTGAAAGAAATACAAAATTGATATAAGGAGAATGGTTTCAATGCGATTAAAAAAAGGGAAGTTTTATGTAGATATTAACGAGCACTTACAAAGTTGCATTTCGACTTTGGAAATCTAAAGAGGTAAAACCACTGCTGTATGCTAATACTGAGAATATACCATATGATCTATTTCTCGTTTGA
>RDPX01000072.1:676553-691322 GCA_003991215.1 Morbakka virulenta
CTGTATGCTCGTTATTCTGAAAATCTGATTTCAGCATAAATTTATTGTAAGGAGATCAGGAAAGTATTTCTTAGACTTTACAAGTCTTGTACCCTTTGAAATCGTTTGTATGGCCGTTCTCAACCACAAATGCTATTATATGCTGAGAATATCTAGCAGTTTAAATGAAATATTCAATAATTAGAAAAACACCCGTTTTCAACCGTCTTGCCAGTCACATCTGCAAAATGTTGATTGATAAGAGACGTACTCTGTAACATAACATCGAATATATGATTGATCTAAATTTAAATCAAAGATACATTTCCTATTGGAGGGTAAGTGATGCTTGCTGTTTACAGAAATCCACAGTAATTAAATGAAACATTTTTGTACAAACGAGAGGTATTAATGAATTGTATTTTTTCATTCAACGTACCAATGATCAATTGATGAGCACTTTTATTAAGAAAATAATTACTTTTGAAGAAAGTTAAAAAATATATCGGCTATTTTTTTTATTTGTAACGGTACGATTATATTGAAAGGAAACTTAGTGTACTAAAATAACTTAGATTTTATGTGTGAATGAGAAACTTTATTTTATATTTTCGCGGAGAAAAGAAAATAGAAACTTTTATTAAACAACGAAAGAGATAAAACAGAAATTGCTATCATTTTGTTAATAACGTTTTATTTGAATTTTGATTTTGATTTGAAATTAAAGCTTTCAGAAAGACTACTATATTTAAAATTTATGGAGAATTGTTGTACTTCTATACAAAAAAAACAGACAGTATAATCTGTCTTAATGAGCATATGTTTTAAATAAAATGTTCGACTTTGAGCTACTCTCAAAAACCTTATTGTATGTATCTTGAATTACAGTTGAAAATGCCAACACTTTTCAAAGAATTTTTAATTTTAATGTATGTGAAAGAAAATTCGGCCAGTGTTAAGAGGCAAACTAGTTAGTTTTAAACAAGTTCGTATTATTAGACACTGAAAGTATAGAACTGAAATATTGACTAAAATTAGTATTATTCGTCAGCTGAAGAAACGACTGAAAAAGGGTGACTCTTCCTTAGAAGTTAAATTAAAGTCAATCTCCTATTCAACAGTCAAACAATACCTACATACAATTGGTATAATGGCTATATTGTAATGAAACAATCAGTACTGTGACAAAAATTATATCTTATATCGAAACTACAAATAATCATTTTCAAAATTGAGTTCATTTTTATTAATAAGATAGATGCGGAGGCATTATTTTTAACAACAAAAAGGAGCACGTTTCTGCATTTAAGAAAATCATATTTTTGCTTCCGTCATATAAAAACTAGTCTGATAGGAAACTGTTTATTCATAAGTATATTAGATGATATTTCTGCGTGTATAGTATTCGGTAGACTTGACATATAGCATACAATATTTGATGTAGAATATAGTCGTTTAGCTCTACAAACAATAATTACCGAAATCATACCTTTATTACCAAAAACTTTGGTAGCTAGTAATGCTTATAAACAGTTTGTTTTTCTAGAATAAATAAAACTAAGTTCAATGATGAGAAGTAAAAAATGAGAAGTAAAAAATGCTTATAACACAAGTAAAAAACCCACAGCAAAGGCTATGGGTTATTTAAGAAAGCAGTAAGACAAAGTTGAGAAAAGTAGCAAGAGCTCGCAATAAATGCGTAGAATGTATTCACATATCAATAAATTACCAACATGTTACTTTGTTATCTTTAACAATCAAATTTATTTATTTGCAAATGTAAAATATATTAATATCATTGTTAAAAGAATAGTAATAGAAAATCTATTGCATTAGAGAGCAGTAAAACAAGATGTAACATCTGTTCTAACATATTTATGTTTAGGATAAAGTCTAGAGCAAAAATTACACATTTCCAGTTACATATGTCATACGAGTGAGTCGGAGCTTTAAATATAGTTGTTGCATTTTCATATTATGAGAGCAGTTTCAGTGTCTTATTAATTTTAGGTGCTTCGCAAATTATGACTCACCAGTTATTTTTACTGTGAAATACCGACTGCAGAAGTTATTATTTACAAGTAAATGATAATTGCCCTGTTCAAAAATAAAGATCCTTAAAGTATACTTGTGAAAAAAGAAATTAGGACTTAATGACTTTTAGGTTTGTGCTCTAATGATCAAGTGAAAATGCGTGACAGCTTGTATTTTGGAGTTACAGACAAAAATCCTTTAATGTATGAAGTCGTTTTAAAGTTTTTTCATAAACAAAAAAAGATTGCCAAGGACTTTTTCTCTTCTACGTTTCCTTTTTTCCTTGAAATAATGAATTTGCAGTCATTTTTTTTCAATCAGTATATTATGAGCGGGGAATTTGATATAATTTGGTAAAATTAAAAGTCACTTGAACACCGGAAATTTTTAGAACTGAAATCAAATACAAATTTAAAAGAAATAAATTTTTAATATAAGGAAAAAGGTATTCTATATCAAAGGAGAGCAATTGTGGCAGTGATAATGCCACACGTTAGTAAAGATTTCTTAGGAAGATTACACTGAAATATGGGGTATTGGAGCTAGGTGGGCAGCATTGGGGGGTAATAGTTTGGAAAATGGATGAAGAGAAACATATAACATTGCTTTGTCTTAACTAAAGTAATTCAGGCATTCCTTGCATTTTAAATAGGGAGCTAATACGTTTTTAAAGAGTTATTAACGTAAAGGAAAAATGTTGAGAAGAAATGATACAAAAAATAGATCTACATTTAATTGGTATAAAAATTAGTAGGTTTTTTTTGTGGAAATTAAGCTGAATATGCATTTTTTTCGGTAGAACATAATATTATTTTCTTTGGTAACTTTAAATCAAATAAAACAATGTCAGACAAAGGTTGCCAATTAAAACCTTAGACTACAAATAAACTCTTGAATTATTGTTTTTGTAAACAAGCACAGAAAACATAAAGCCCAAAAGAAACATCAAATTAGGTGTTTTTAAAGTACAGGTTTCAATCTTCTTGTTCTGCTGAACTTCTGCTTGTTTACTGCAAAAAGGGAGGTTAGCTTTTTATTACATAATTGTCAGGTATTACATTTTGCCTTTTCTCAATGTACAATGTAAATAGTTGATTATTATTAATCTCAGTACGCCAGCTTTCCAGAAGGGAAAAAAGTCTTTGTAAACAAACAGTGGTTTGTTGTTACTTCTTGAAATGGCTCATCGATCTTTCAGAAAGAAGAACTTGAATAATCCAATAATGAGTGAAAAAGGCCTAATATTATTAACCTTCTTCTTTAAGAGATGGTAATATCTTGAGAAAGAAGAGTCTGGTTAATTTGTAAAACACAATGGCTTACCATGGATAAATTATGTTGGATTTTGGTCTACTAAAAAGAAGAAAGAAAAGGAAGAGAAAAAATTGCATACGTATTTGGCTATCCTAAAGTCTGTACAATCCAGTTTTTCACATATATGTGTATATAAATGTAAATATATGTATATATATGTATATATATGTATATATATGTATATATATGTATATATATGTATATATATGTATATATATGTACGTATATGGTGAAAGACAAAAAAATCAACAAAATGTACTTTAGAACTGTCAGTTTTATGTTTTCACAATCGTCAGTTAAACAGCAACAAAAAAACTGACTGTTGTGAAAGCATGAAAATGACAGTTCTAAACTAAGTTTTGTTCATTTTTTGTCGTTCACCATATTTTAGCTCTAATATTGTTATATTATTGAGCACTGTCGATTGCTAATAATTACTTCGATACTGGTATACCTATCTGTTTATATATATATATATGTATTTGTTTATGTATTTGTTTATGTAAAGTTTGTGTTTTTTTGTTTTTGTTGTTGTTATTATTTTGTCAAAATAGAAGCCTTAACATCTGGCTGTTTGTAGTTTACTCCTAATACTATATTTGATATCACATAGATATAAAATATAGGTATAGACTTCGACATGAAGAAAAAAAACATGGAAGTATAGATGGTCCACTGGATATGATGTAAAACTAGTACACAATGGCACAAAAAGAACTGTAGATAGGTAGAAAATGAGAATTAAAAATTGTGGAATGTGATAAAAGTTGGTCAGATGAGGTAGAAAACTAAATAAATGATCCATTCACTTTTTGTTTAAAACAGCAGAATACCTCGTGGATGACATTAATTAAATGAATTTATATATCCATGCTTATAGGCATAAATTGGCATAAGAGTTGATAGTGTTATTAGGGTAGGGTATTTTTTGAGTCTGGAAACAAGAATCACTTCCAGTTTCAGTTTTTTTAATTAAAAATGATGAAGAACATAAGTAACATCAGTTTTATATTCAAATATTAAAAAAATAATAATGATAATTTTGAAATGCCTAAAATCCTCTAAAACAAAAGAAAAATATGAATTTGCCAAAATTTTGCTCACTTTCTTTTTGTAACATTGATTCGTTCTTTTAGTTTTTTCTTCATTTGATGTCATGGAGCTAATAGTTTCTTTCGCACTTTTTTCAGGGGAAATTTTTACCAACAGAACTAGAGCACTCTCTCGTCCCTAAGAGACTATCATGCCATTTAAACGAATTTTTCAAGATTTTTAAATTTAATTCTCTCCAAAAACTGTATATAATGCATTTAAATGTGTTTCTGAAAGAAATATTTCTAGTGTGCTACGGTTGTAAGCAAACTTTTACTCCTTTACTCACATATATTGCGATAATAAAACAAAGCTCTAGAAATGGCATCCTTCTCTTACGAAATATTCATAGTAGTTCTTCAGTTATTGACTAGGGTGTGTTAATCTACAGACATGTAGTTCTACCATTGTTATACTGTAAACATTAGACTTTAAAAAATTTTGGTGATGGGATCTCAAAAGGATAAATGAATCAAGCAATGCAATCCTTGGTTCTAGGTTTTCACTGCATACCTATTTTTCATTGGAATAATACTTTCAAATATGCAACGCAAAGACTGTTTCAAAGCGTTGAAATAATCTCACTTTTCCAATTAAAGAGTAGAGCAGAATTTAGCAATTTTTTTCATATACATATTATTGTTGAAATTACCGACTGCAATGTTTCAGTCTTTGTTTTTCAGTCAGGTATTGATTCTTGTTTCAGAATATTCAGGTAATTTTAGTTTAAAAAAGTAGAAAAAGGAATGGGCAAATTAGAATAGAGAAACAGATTGAAAAGATGAGAGGGGGACGACCATCAGCAAAAGTGGAAGAAAAAAAGCGGAATCAAGAAAAAATATAGTACGACTAATAGTGTGATCTTCACTGAAGAGAAAGACATATTTCTGTAAACCATCTTCCCAAAATTGAAGCGATAATAGCTTGGCACTACTTACTGACTTTTTGGTATAATCGAGTGGAAATACTCTGAACTAAAAAGCGCTTGATTCAAACACGAGAAGGATCTTGACAATGCATGGAATGTTACACCTAAAATCTGGTGTGGACCAAGTTTAGATGGCAAGGAAAGAAGTGGGAAGATGGTTTACAGAAATAGAGACTCCATTCAAAGTGGCAATACCGGGGCTTACTTACTACCTTCAAAACAAGAGCACTTTGTCAAGGAATTTGATTATAATTATATTATAATAAACCTGTCTTTTGAAGTGTCTCAATAATATGAATATTTAGCAAGTTCAAAAGATAGGTTTACTAGAGACTACAAGGATCCTGCCTAAAGTACCTAGCATCTGAACCTCAGGGCATGGCATGCATGTATTGCTTACAGCCTGGCAACAAAGAAGCAGCCAGTACATATTGTGAAATTTAGTAAAAATAATACTAATAACAACAAAAATAATAAATGTCCCGGGTATGACGATAAACTGCCTTCGATTTTTTAGTTGCCTGGGGAAATGAGGTTACCCTTTGCCACAACTACTTCAAGGTCACTCTTGGGCAAGGTGTAGGATATTTTAGCCTACCTACGAGACCTTGAAATACTGAGTTGCTGTCTGGCGTCGTTAAGTCTGTTCCATGGGCAGGGGTGTGCTCTTTACCCTTGGTTGACAAACTCTAGTGATAGTGTAACGATTACAAACACCCAGGGAGGAAAAACTGGACAACCAATTAATCTATGTTTATTGAAAATAATAAAAGAAAATCATCCCATATCTCTCCTTTAGGGTTAAACAAAGAGCCTATTTATCATCGATGGGGTTGAAAAATGTACTACTGGGAAAAATTCCTCCAACCCCTAGACTTTAGAGGCTTTCTCTGATGAAAACAATGCTCAAATAGGTCCTCTTGATTGCAAAGTTATGAGCCAAAAACTAGAAGTGGACATGACAAGCAAGTCATGAAAGTACAAACAAGTCATGAAGGCTTCTTATCATGTACTTGAGCAACCATCTAATGAGATTAACACAATCCGTACCTACCATATATTGTGAAGGATGAATTTTGACAGCAGCAATAACATTGATGGAAATAAGCTACCAAATGTAAGGAGAGACATGATTAAAAATAAAAGATTAACTGAAACTGAACTAGAAAGAATAACAAAAGAGATTAGGAGAAACCAGGGAAAACAAGACACGGCGGAAAAGGAAGTCAGTGTAATTACAGATAATATAGCAAGAGAAGATGATAAGGTGACACATAATAATGAAGGGAATCTTACGCACTTTCCTCAATCAGAACAAAGCTAAGAAACAAAAGAAACAGAAAGGAAACAGCAAACATTAGATGAATGGGAGTAAATAAAAATTTGTGGGAAAAAGAAAGAGTTATGCTACCAAACACCAACAAAGACTGCAAGGCTTAAGAATTGATAAAGACATGAAATAAAGCTCTTTAATTAATAAAAGAAATTCATGGGCCAGTAGATGTAACAGAAATAAATGAACTGATTGCAGTTAGAACTCAAAAGAAAGGCGTCAGATTTTTAAAAACAAAGAAAATTAAAGAGAAAACAAATTGCAAGGAAAGAGAGAATTCAGAAAGAAATTATTAGAAAAAAAAGGCTATCGATTTTCACAGAGTTAGTGAAAGATAATGGAATTAGCTAGAGAAAAATTAGAAAAATCGTGAAAAGATACTCTATCAAGAAAGAGGAAGACGTAGATGCAGAGAATCTAACTAAGAAAGCAGAAGATACAGGAAAGGTCTTCAAAAATAAGAAGATTTAAGAAAAGGAGTAAACAGTTTTGATAAGATAAAATGTTTAAATCTAACCACAAAGCATTTTACTGAGAGCTAGAAAAAAAACAGGGAAGTTAATAAGCCGCCACCTTTAAACGAGATTGAAACGTCTTGGAAAACAATTTTAGAAGATGATAAATATCATAACGAGGTGGATAAGACCGCAAGACGAAATGCATGAAAATTCATCAGAACAAGAATGGAAAGACATAACTAGAGATAAAGTTACAGCAGTCCCTTGAACGTCAAGTAACTGGAAATCCCCTGGCGTAGACAAAATGCTAAGTATTTGGTTGAAGAATTGCGAATCCATGCATTAAGATCTTGCAAAAAGTTAAAGTGAGACAGTGACAGAGCTCGAGAAAAGCTAAACATAGTTGACAATAGGAATAGCATACCTATTGCCTAAAACACAAGAAACAAGTAATCCAAAAAACTGTAGACCAGTCACAAGCCTAGCAACCATATACAAAATATTAACATCGAGTATAGCAGACAGAACTTACAAAAAATCAATTTCTGTTCAGCTGGTAGAAACCCATTTACTACCAGCTGAACAGAAAGGATGTGGGAGAGGTTGGTATGGTTGCAAAGACCCACTTCATGTAAATAGAATGGTTCTTGAAATTTGTAAAGGTAAGAGATAGAATTTGTGCACTGCCCGAATAGGCTATAGAAAAGCAGTCGACAGTGTTCTTCATAGTTGGATTATTAAAGCATTGCAAGTCTATGATGTTTCATCAGACCTAATCAAAAATATGAAACATAGCATGAATAAATGCCAAAGAACAATTATACTAAATTTCTCCTCTGGTTGGACAAATTTTACTAAAATTAAAATTGGAATGTTTCAAGAAGTCTCATTATATTCCCTCCTATTGTTACTATCTCTTGCACCTCTCACCAATCTAGTAAATAAGACAGAATTGGGATATGAAATTTACAAGGGGCGATTAAGTCGTCTGTTCCTATGGATGACCTGAAACTGTACTCTAAGAATGATAATTACTTAGAAGCACTTTTGAACACAGTAAAGATATTTAGTGACGACATTAAAATGCAACTTGGATAGGGGAAAGCTGACAAATACATCAAGCGTAAAGCTAGACGCTACAATGATTATTCACGAACTCGATAAAAGAGGCACATATAAATATTTAGGTGCAGAGGAAGGAAATGATATCAAACATGCAACAATGATAGAAAGGGTCAGAAAAGAATCCTATCAAAGAATTAAGATAGTCCTGAAAACTAAACTAATTTCATCCAATAAAATCACTCCCATAGAGTAGAGAAAGATAATGACAATGTACAGAATGAAGCATTCTAAAGCATATATAGAAAGGATATATCTAAAAAGAAATAAAGGAGAATGAGGGCTGATTCAAGTAGAATTTACTTACAAAACAAGCACTACATGTTTAAAAATGTACCTGAAAGAAACAAGACAAGCTGTTGAAAGTATTAAACAAAGATGAAAGCGACAAAAAGTTATATTTGATTCAAAAATAAGGACATATGTTTCAAAGGAAAATGGGATTACAAACTGAGAGTACTAAAAATGAAAAAGCCATGCCAATTACAAAGAAAGCGAAATCTGTGAAAGAGATAGTAAAGAAAAATATTATGATTAACATGAAAAAGAGATGGAAAGAGAAACCGCTACGTGGACAGTACCCAGAGAGAATTGACAGAGCAGATTTTGACAAAGAATTGACACATAACTGGTTGCAAAGTTTATTGAAATTTGGTGATAGCTGCCCAAGATCAAAATTTAGTAAAATGATACTATCAGCACAAAATTGTCAAAAATAGAACTGACCAAAATATAGATTATGCCACCAATTTGACGAAATTGTGGAGCACATTATATCAGACTGTCCTGTCCTAGCAAAAAAGAAATACTTAGAAAGACATGACAAGGCACTCACTTATATTCATTAGAATATTTGTAAATTCTACCAAATTCAAGTCACTAACAAATGGTATGAACATAAACCAAACAAAGTTAGTGAAGTAAATGATATTACAGCACTGTGGATAACTCTTAACATCAGTCATGACAAACAGAATTTATATACATCTAAAACAATACACACTTTTCCCTCTCAAACAGAAAGAATGCAGACGCAAATAGCAAATTGCTTCTTGAAAATTTCAAGAAGAGAAAAAGGAGTATGAGTTGTGCATAAATTGACTACATAAAAGCATTTGATAGTGTTCCACTTGACTGGATCTTTAAGTCTTTAGTATTTTTAAAGTACCATCCAAAGTTATAGGTTTTCTGAAAGACAATATGAAAAATTGGAAGACACGTTTAATTCTTACACATGAGAGTGGTACATTGACTAACATTAATGTCAACATTAAAAGAGGGATCTTTCAAGCTATCTTCACTTCTCTTCTGCATTTCACTAATATCTCTTCCACTTTAACTGGAATATAAGATTGGGTTTAAAAGAATCCTCTATTTGTTTTACGTAGATGATTTGAAATTGTACGCAAAGCAGGATAACGAACTTGAATGACAGTTGAGGATAGTGAAGGGTTTCAGGGATGATATCGGTATCAAGTTTGGATTGAGTAAATGCGCCAAAGCTACTTTAAAACAGGAAAATGTACAAGTACGTTGGCGTTGACAAGTCCAATGGAATCCAACATGCTACAATGAAACAAAAACTTACAAAAGAGCTTTTAAGAAGGACGCGATTGATTTTCAAGACCAAGCTAAATCCTAAAATCCGAGTCACACTATACAACACATTAGCTGTCCCTATCATAACGTGCAGGTCTATTATCATTAATTGGAACCATACTGAAATAGGAAGATTAGACACCAAGATTAGAAAATTACTGACAAAGCATAACATACACCTCCCAAAAGCCGATGTTGAACGTCTTTACCTCCCTAAAATCCGGTGGGAAAGGTTTCACACAACTTCCTTATAAGACGTCCACAATTGACCTTTTCCGATATTTAGATCTGTCAGAAGATTAAAGGTTGCAGCCAGTGATTAGCTATTGAAGTCTAAAAGGGTCTCATTCTGTTGTTAAGGAGGCGAGACTATTTGCACCAGAGCTAGATCTTGATTTGAAAATTAAGTTGAAGTTGAAAATGAAGAATATTGAGAATTCCCACAAATTACAAAGATTAGAAAGAGAAAAGGGAAAGAAGGTTATCGATGCCTGGAAGACAAAATCATTGCATGGCCAATACACACTTCGAAGCCAGAAAGCTAATGTTGATTTAATAGACACCGATCAGTGGCTGAGAAATGCTGGTCCGAAGGATGAGACGGAAGGGTTTATTGTCGCTGCTCAAGATAAAGCACTCTTTACGACGAAGTCTCAGGCGAATGTGATTCAAAACGATGCAGACAAGAAGTGTAGGATCTGTAACAAAAGTACTGAAACCATTAGCCGTCTCATTTCAGGCTGCTCCATCCTTGCGCCACACAAGTAAACCAACAGACAAAATCGTGTCGGTTCTATACACTGAAAAATCTGTAACCACTATAACATCGAAACAACGGACAAGTGGTATGAACATAAACCTGTTCTTGATAATCCAAACGTAACTATTCTATGAGACTTCCCGATAAGAACCGACAGAACCATACAAGCTAATAGGCCGGACATTATTATTAAGGAAAAGCTGAGTAAGACATGTAAAATGACTAATATAATATTAGTGTACCATGTGGCAATAACGTATCTAAAAAAATATGAAAAGCTCAGCAAATATAACCACCTTAAAATTGAAGTGTCGAGGATGTGGAAAATGAAAACAAAAATAATTCCGGGTCATAGTTAAGGCATTGACATGGTTAAAAAGGGTACGCAGACGTATGTAAGTGATATCTCAGGGATATTATCACTAACCGAAATACAAAAAATAGTGTTAAATAGCACTGCCCATAACTTTAGAAGAATTCTTTCAGTATGTTAAAAGGTCAAGGACTCCTATTAATAATACACTGTATAATGAATTTTTCACCTTCACTTTTGTTCCAAATTTAAATATTTTTACCTGATTATTTTGTACCTTATATATTTTTTTCGCATCTTTTATATTTTTACTAGTTATACAATTTCTTACACACATCTTAATACCTCCAAACATAAAAAAAGAGTAACGTCAAGTAAGCATGCATGCACGAATGGCTTGGTACCCTGAGTTATTGGTAATAACCGAGTGCTATGAACTTCTCAAACAAATATACTTATTTAAGAAAAATAGAATAACAAGAAAATAAATGCATATGGCATACATTGTAACATGGCTTTTTGTGGATATTTTTTGTTTTTGTCACCAAAGAGAGCAATAACAAATATCCAGTTTGAATTCACTGCTGCAAAACCACACTTAGTAAGTACCTAGATATCTTTCTATTTATTGTCAGTTATCAGGCTAGAAGTGGAGAGTGCTGTAGTCATACGTTGTTGTGATACAACAACAGGGACTTGAGCAATGTGCCTTTCATCACTTGTTGTGGGGTGGTACTCACAAGGTTGAAGTGATGTTGTCATTTTTTTGTTACCTATTATATCTCATTCTTGTGGCTGCAGTACATGTACCTGCATTCAGCTTACCTAGCTTGTTGCTAAGCGCTGCATGTGGGTTTTTCACCCATCCGTTACCTAAATGGTGTGTAAACACTTGAGAATAATAATAATAAAAAATAATAATAATAAATAATAATAATGAAACAATAATAAAAATTATCATTATTTTTAATATTTATAATTTAGTCATAGATGCTATTGCGTTGTTATTTGAATACGGAAGTGGGTCATAATCTATGACAAACGGCAGAGTAATTTTCTCCACTGAGCTACATTTGTTACACCTTTTTTAGGAATATGGTTACTCCTAACAGTGCAGTTTTTTGTAGTGGTTTGGTTGAAATTTTCCCTTTAATTTTTTTTTACATCCGATCTTGCACCTTCTTAGATATGACTCTGAGACTGACAAATAGAGCGGATAAAATATCTACTTTCCTTAATTTCTATATTTTCTATAGTTAGAATTTTATCCCAACTTCCCACAACCTTGGCATCTCCTAGCAAAATGATGTTTACATTGTTGACTACCTTGTCAACAAGAAGAGTAGCTGGTCTATCAGCTGATGCAGCTGATTTGCGCTTATCATATTGAACTGTAATATCCCATCGCATCTTGTTCGCTTCATATTCCAATAAAGCCTTTGGTTTGTACTTGAACCACTTTAAGTCTCCTAATTACCATACCTCCCATAAGTGAACGTCATTAGTATTATGACTATAAATCCAAAAAAAAGCTTATCTTTCCTAAAGAGAACTCTGCGTTAACAGAAATTAGATATGTAGTGGTGTACTAAGTCTCCTAAACTTATGTGATAAAGCAAGATCGTCATACGTTCTCATCGCTTACAAATCCTATTATTATCTTTTACTATCGTTTGGAAAGCTTTAAGATCTGATGGTGATACAAGAATTGGGTGAATTTAAATGTTCTTATAATTTTAAACAAAGCATACATCACCTTTGCACTACATAAAATCATATGCTAAGAAGAGGCCTTCAAAGGTATTATGTAGCAACAGCAAGGAAATAAAGAAAAGGAACTTCCAGCAAGTTACGAGTATCAAACAAAAGGAGAAAAATACTATAAGAAAAAGGAAATGGAAATAAAAATAGTCGTCAAGAGCCTTTAAGATCATTCAGTGCTTTTCAATGTTCTAATGGTAATTTCAAAGCTTACTGATCATGTGATCTACTATGGTATGTAACCCTATTACCAATATTAAAAGGTATTATGTAGCAACAGCAAGGAAATAAAGAAAAGGAACTTCCAGCAAGTTACGAGTATCGAACATAAGGAGGAAAATACTGAAAGAAAAAGGAAATGGAAAGAAAAATGGTCGTTAAAAGCCCTTAAGATCATTCAGTGCTTTTCAATGTTCTAATGGTAATTTCAAAGCTTACTGATCATGTGATCTACTATGGTATGTAACCCTATTACCACTTCAACTGATGGTACTTTGAAGATCTGGCAATCCACATTTGCACAGTACCAGACGATCATTCTCAATGTTAACTCTGCAGGTGAAAGTGTAGAAAGTTTCTTAAATCTCTGGGCATTTAATTTATTTTTTCCATCAATAATATTCCTAGTTTCTGTATAATTTTGACGAGCCGTTGTTGTGTGACATGATAATCTATTTTTTTATATGCTGCATTCCTTAACTTAAATGTATTAACTTAGATAAAAAGACTATACGAAGAACGATCGTGAATGAGTATTGATTGTTACTGCAAGCTAATCATAAATTTAATTATTAATTAAATATTCAATCCCAACTTGAGCTTCATCATTCATATATAATTTTTCATGCTGTTTATAAGAAAGTTAGCATATTGTATTGTACACATTAAGATATCAAAATAAAACAGTCCAGACATAAATAATAGTTGTCTTATTATGCTACAAAAGCAAACGGATTAAGAATTGGTTAAGCAATGACCTAGTTGATGAAAAGGAAATCAGGAAAAATAATAGATATGAAATACCCAGAACATACAGGAATTATTCTCATTTTCCATATGCAAAATTTTCCATATTTTCTCATAGACATAAGCTTTATGCGGTAAAGCCCGATGTCATTTAAGAATGAACAGCTGCTCAAGAATACTGTCGTAGGCCTTTGCTTATTAGAATTTTAGAGTTTCAGGTGCTCTACAAACGAAATTATTTTTTGAAAAACGTAATTTGTAGTCAAAATAGTATTTTATGTCGAATCGAACCAAAGGAAAATTATTTGTCGAAATTTATTTCTTTTAAAAATATAAGAGAGTTTTGTTTCTCCAAAGCAAAGTATTCATGTGATAGGCCTTGGGGAAAAAATCGGACCAACGTAATTTACAAATATAGCATAAAATAATTACATTTGTTTGTAGAAAGAATAATAATTTAACAGTGTTTTCCTACGTTTAAAGAAGCATTCTTTGGCGGCACACCTTTAAGCAGTTTACAAAGCAAGTATAAAGGTCTTTCAAAATTTTAACTGATCTTTACTCTATTTCTTTCTAAGAAACAATAATTTTTATTCTCTTACCCTCAAAAAGTGTTTTTACTTTCATCCAATTTTTGTCATGTTTCATGTCTTATCCGTTTAACTCTTTCCCTTTAATTTATTTTAGCATTTTCAAAACACTGTTGCTATTGTACTGTGCGTTTTGAATTCTTAGGTCTCATTATTCTTTGGTATAGCTATAAGCAAATCTTGACATTTACTACATTACCCCAACACCTGTGTTGTATATGTATCTATTTAATAAGAAATTTCTTTATCTCCAAGGTTCCCAAGTATCCTTAGATCCTATAGTACTACTACTACTACTACTACTACTACCACTACTACCACTACTACCACTACTACCACTACTACCACTACTACCACTACTACCACTACTACCACTACTACCACTACTACCACTACTACCACTACTACCACTACTACCACTACTACCACTACTACCACTACTACCACTACTACCACTACTACCACCACTCCCACTAACACACCCACTCACACTACTACCCCTACCAACACTACCACCACC
>RDPX01000072.1:698719-714994 GCA_003991215.1 Morbakka virulenta
GAGAGAGAGAGAGAGAGAGAGAGAGAGAGAGAGAGAGAGGGGGAGAGAAGAGAGAGAGAGAGAGAGAGAGAGAGAGAGAGAGAGAGAGAGAGAGAGAGAGAGAGAGAGAGAGAGAGAGAGAGAGGGAGAGAGCTGGAAATATTGCCAGCTATTGTTAGTAATCTATCTAAAATCAACATTTTTGTTGATATACCATAGAAAGTTACTAATTTTTTTTATTTCGTAAGTGAGAATATAGATTACCACCAATAGTACTAATCTGTGTTATGACCAGTTTTGATTTGAACTTTTACTAGCTTGATTTCTGATTTATTCCCACTGATGCTGTAGCCTTTAGAAGCCAGTGACTTCTTGTCTTTGATAAAGAAATAATTTTGCTAAATTTTAAGGCAATTAAAACTTTTTTGTCCAAATGTTAATTTGGTCTCAATAAATTGAAGATTAGCGTTAATAATATAGGTTTCATGATGTAGTTGTAAATTTTATGTTGGGTTGTTTTAATAGCTTCACTCTAATAAATATATTTAAGTATAGTTTCCGATGTATAGTTTTCATGAAGGTTTGGTGATGAGCGAATGACACTTAGAGCTTTTCGTATGATGCCTTCTTGTCAATCAGTGTATAAGATTAGTTTTTCTTTAGTTTTGAAACCTTTCGTACAAAATGAGTGTTGTTTTTTCCTAGATTTGGTAAAAGGTAGTTTCTTTAATTACGTTGCTATATAAATCACAGTCTCTTAACTGATGTCCCCTTGAATAACCTTGATTTTTTTTACGGACAAGCACAAAATTATGCTGTCAACATACAAAAGTTTCATTTAGATTTAATGGACTTGGATAGCAAAAATGAAAGTTTTAACAATTTAATTCTACAGTGTTTTTTATTTGCCTTCTACTCTAAAGGTAAAAAGGTGGTTTAATCAGCTGAGGAACTGTCCTTCACTAAGCTCCATCTAAATCCATTAACGCAGTAGAATGCTAAGCTTATGACGAGACACGCATAGGTAATAGCGTTGTAGGTTTTGGAATAGCCCACCTAGAGAACTACGTCTGATTCCAAAAAATTACTGAGTGCATTTTGTGCAAACATGCCTCTACAAAATCTATATTGGTAGAGATAGAATAAGTTTAAGTTCACTCGATTAAAGGCAATTTTTCTACATTTTCGGATACGATAATAAGGTCTAAAGTTTTATAATGGATTTTTTCACCAGAATATAAATTTGTAATTTTTTTTAGATTTTTAACTGTTAAAAGTACACTAGATTAAAAAATGAAATTGGAAATGAGGTTGTTATTGCGCATTTGTTATCAATGGTTTTAACTATTGCAGCTGAAATACTGTCAATAGTAGTTGATTTTGAGCCCTAAAGTTTTTTTGTTTGTTTTTTTAACGTCATTTTCTCCCAGCAATTGGGGCTCAGACAGTGCCCTCCAGAGGGACTTTGATTTGGCAGTGAGGAATTTGTTGGCCAGATGACCTTCCTGACGCCAACCAATGGCTGTTTTCTTTGTAAAGTTCCAAATTCTCCTCACCATCTCAAGGAATCGAACCCGGAATCCTTGGTTACTGTGCAGTTGCACTAACCATTAAGCCACGGCTCCTCCTTAAAGACTATTTATAACCCTAAAATGCTTTTTGTGCTTCTTCTCATTTGAAAGTAATGTTCACATGAGAAACGTATTTGCATCTTCAGCAAAGATGTGTTGATAAAAGCACTTAACAATTTTGTCAATATTTAAAAAGTTAGTAAAAAAGCACTACAAACATATCAGAAATGGGTTTTTTCTACCCTTTTTTTTAGTTTTAACGTCATTTTCTCCCAGCAATTGAGGCTCAGACGGTGCCCTTTTTTCTACCCCCAAATTGTCACTCTGATTTTATTGTTATGTTTTTATATGCTTTCAATAGCTTTTAGAGTTTTTCAGTTTCCTGAAAAGTTGCTAATACAATACACATAATTCCGCATTCTTTTATTATTTCACCAAATAATTTCATTACAAAAGTGGTTTTCTTTGATGAAGCATTTTATTCGACTAAGGTAAGGGGGTAAATGGAATTTATGTATAACATTTAAAAAACAAATTGAACCAATTCATTGTTTTCAGTGAGTATGATAAAGATCATAACTAATATAGTATCATATAGTAACTTTAGTGCAAAGCGTCACTTTTCTTTTTGTTTCTTTTTTACTTTTTAATTTATTTCTTTTTTGTTTTTCCCCTTCTCCAATTTGTAAACTTCTGCCCTTGTCATACTATATTAAGCATCTTGAGTACCCAATGTCACGTACCAACAAAATATGAACTAATATTGTCTTAAGTACACACTTAAGTACACAACTTGTTCTCGTTCAAAATATGAACTGCTATTGTCTTACGTACACACTTAAGTACACATATAAGTACACACTTAAGTACACAACTTGTTCTCGTTCAAAATATGAACTGCTGTTGTCTTACGTACACACTTAAGTACACATATAAGTACACACTTAAGTACACAACTTGTTCTCGTTCAAAATATGAACTGCTATTGTCTTACGTACACACTTAAGTACACAACTTGTTCTCGTTCAAAATATGAACTGCTGTTGTCTTAAGTACACACTTAAGTACACAACTTGTTCTCGTTCAAAATATGAACTGCTGTTGTCTTACGTACACACTTAAGTACACATATAAGTACACACTTAAGTACACAACTTGTTCTCGTTCAAAATATGAACTGCTGTTGTCTTACGTACACACTTAAGTACACATATAAGTACACACTTAAGTACACAACTTGTTCTCGTTCAAAATATGAACTGCTGTTGTCTTACGTACACACTTAAGTACACATATAAGTACACACTTAAGTACACAACTTGTTCTCGTTCAAAATATGAACTGCTGTTGTCTTACGTACACACTTAAGTACACATATAAGTACACACTTAAGTACACAACTTGTTCTCGTTCAAAATATGAACTGCTGTTGTCTTACGTACACACTTAAGTACACATATAAGTACACACTTAAGTACACAACTTGTTCTCGTTCAAAATATGAACTGCTGTTGTCTTACGTACACACTTAAGTACACATATAAGTACACACTTAAGTACACAACTTGTTCTCGTTCAAAATATGAACTGCTGTTGTCTTACGTACACACTTAAGTACACATATAAGTACACACTTAAGTACACAACTTGTTCTCGTTCAAAATATGAACTGCTGTTGTCTTACGTACACACTTAAGTACACATATAAGTACACACTTAAGTACACAACTTGTTCTCGTTCAAAATATGAACTGCTGTTGTCTTACGTACACACTTAAGTACACATATAAGTACACACTTAAGTACACAACTTGTTCTCGTTCAAAATATGAACTGCTGTTGTCTTACGTACACACTTAAGTACACATATAAGTACACACTTAAGTACACAACTTGTTCTCGTTCAAAATATGAACTGCTATTGTCTTACGTGCACACTTAAGTACCCAACTTGTTCTTGTTCTCCACTATGTAAAAAATCCTTGATAACAATCATATTTTAAACTTGAGATATTCACAGCAGAGATTAAATAACTCAATTCTAATAAAACATTTAAACAAACACAACAAATACTTTTGCAGCCCTAAATATTTTCTCATCGCTTTTTATAATTTCCTTCTTTCCTATGATTGTGTTAAACGGCACTTGTAAGATGAAATTAACTACAAAACAAACCAACTAATGTCACATGTTCAGCATTCATTTATTCAAGCATACTTTAGTAGCTATTGAAACGAAAACAAATTGGAAAGAAGTTTGACAGTTTTTTAGAGTATGTCTAATTCTTTCCAATTGACCTCTATAAAGCTCAGAGTATCTGACAATGCAATGATACATTAAAAAAGAGATGCTCTATTATAGATATTTAGGGCAGAAAAATTTTATTATTTTTAATGCCTCTTGCTCTGATGTCATGAACAAGTATTAAAAATTTAAACTCGTATGATTTTCTAGCCTTAAATATATTTCAGCTAAAATAGAATTTTTATTAAAAAATCCAACTGTAGTAGAGTACTGACTGGTATGGTACATATAGATGGAACTATCAAAATTAATAGTCAATCCCAACTCTATTAGTGATCAAAAATCATTTTTTCCATATTTGCACAAAAGGTAGGCAATTAATTTAACTTTACACGTGATTCTCCTTATTTCAGCTAGCAAAGACGATTAAGAAATAAAACTGACAATATTTCTCGGTGGTACAGTATACAGTTCGTTTTTATGAATGTCGTACTACAAGTGTGTTCAGGTTTTTGGAGGTAGAATTGTAATTTTTTATGAGAATCAAGGATTACCGACTCCACATTAATTTTATTATTGGTAACTTTTCTCTGGTTGGTTCGTTGTCAGTCCGGTTAATGTGGAGATCTTTTTCCTTGACCTGGTAGTATATTTGATTTTGTTCTCTTTGTGTTTGTTTAAATCAATATAAGCATTCTTTAAGCACTTTGACTGACTATTAACTGACATTATGCTAAAAAAGGTTCCTTGGTAAACTGTTTTGAATATTGATCCTATGCATTTCACCTGTAATTGTTTTATATTTAAAAAAATCAAAATCAAAACGTTTATTTAGAAAAAAACACCATTATTATCATTCAGTAAAAAAACCTTTGCACACTATAAATTTCCAGTTTTCTTTCCTCAGAAGATCACTTTTTGAGTTATATCTTGCTTCTATACAAAAAGCAATTTACAGTTTACTATTTACTAATTACTTCTATTAAAAATTTACGAAGCATAAAAAAAGCAAAACAGTTTTCTCTTCTTTGTAGAAGTTTGTATATATCTTTTATGTCATTTTTCTTCTATCTGAATTTCAGTCTAAATAAAATAGATTTTGTGATGCAAAAATTATTATATTGTTATTGTTATTGTTATTGTCAGTCACACAATCTAGTGTTTGTGAGTTTTCCTAACTGGCAAAATGTTTGTGTAGATCTTCTTTTGTCATTTTTCTTCTATCTGAATTTCAGTCTAAATAAAATAGATTTTGTGATGCAAAAATTGTTATATTGTTATTATTATTGTCACATAATCTAATGTTTGTGAGTTTTCCTAACTGGCAAAAAGTTTGTGTAGATCTTCTTTCGTCATTTTTCTTCTATCTGAATTTCAGTCTAAATAAAATAGATTTTGTGATGCAAAAATTATTGTATTGTTATTGTTATTGTCACATAATCTAATGTTTGTGAGTTTTCCTAACTGGCAAAAAGTTTGTGTAGATCTTTTTTTGTCATTTTTCTTCTATCTGAATTTCAGTCTAAATAAAATAGATTTTGTGATGCAAAAACTATTATATTGCATTTATTGTTATTGTTATTGTCAGTCACATAATCTAATGTTTGTGAGTTTTCCTAACGGGCAAAAAACCTTAGGAATTTTACCAAAGAAGCGTAGGGAAATGCATTCGGCCAAGAAATTCTTCACTGATACAACAAAGTCCTTCTGAAAGTATCTGAGTCAAGTTACTTGGAAAAATGAAGTTAGATACGAATTACAAACACCAATTTCATAAAAACTTGATTAAGAAATGGGAAGACTCTGCATTGCAAAAATTGACAACAGTATCGATTTTTAATTTTACTTACTGATATAAATGATCATCTTTGGGTGCTCATCTGTTGTACTGTCAAATAATTAAAGCTTTATTTAAACTCTCTTAACTTCATTTATTATTATTTTTCTTTACCCTTTAATTTCTGTATGTCGCAGTTATCAAATTTATTATTATTTATTATTCATTACCTATTCCTTATCTTCCAATATTGTAAATCATATCTATTCTAAGAAAAATAAGTCTTGTCCTTATTACTCATTGTATTTGCCATTTTATAATTTTTGTCACCGAAATTAATAGTGTAAACATAGATAAAATATTGGAGGTGGCAGATACAATTAGCATGCTCGAAAAAGTTAAGAATCAGGGTTATATAAAAGCAAGTACTGTTTTTGGCTTTTTTAAAATGTAATAAATCTTATACCAATGTTGAAAGCAGATATCCATGATATGAAAACCTTTCAGTATCATGTTAGTGAACAAATAATATTTATACAAGTTAAATGCATAGATAAAGAACGCCTAAAACATGTTTTTTTCACGTTAAAAGTGACAGACCAGCAGTTTTGTTCAGGTTTTTAAAGATAGAATCGGGAGAGGGTTTAAAAATTTTTTTAAAAATTTACTAACATGTAAACTGCTTTGAAGTGCCTTCCAAACCGACAAAGAGTAAAAATCATAAAATATGTAGAAATAACAATCAAAATAAACAAAAAATCAAATTGCTTGCATTGCAGAAGGAAATAATTTTTTTCCTTCGAAAGATAAAGCGAGTTTTATGACAATATGACAATAATATTCATTATTCTTTTCGCCTTTGATGGTTTAGATTTTACCCTAAAATTTTATTTTATGAAATTGAATTTTGATTTTTAACTTAAGTCCACATTCGCTTACATTTTAAGAAGAGATTTTAGTTTTCGTATGTTTTTGCTGTTTTATCAAGTTTTGGGAAGTAGAAGAAGTACTTATTAAAATATACAAACAGTTGCATGTTTGATTGGATTAGAATTGAGTAGTTGGTAAAATCTTTAGCGCTCAACATAAAATTAAATATAGAAAAACAGATAAATGTTCTCTCTCTCTCTCTCTCTCTCTCTCTCTCTTTATTTATTCGTTATATACATACATACATAGATACATACATATATATATATATATATATATACATACGGCGAATGACATAAAAGAAACATAACTTAGTTTAGAACTGTCAGTTTCATATTTTGTTGATTTTTTTTGTCGTCCACCATATGATAGCTCCAATATTCTTATGTTATCGAGCATGCACTGTCGATAGCCAATGATTACTTAGATACTGGTATAAATATCACCTAAATGTTCATTAAAATGTATAAGTACGTAGAATAATTGGGGATATTATGATTAGTATGAGAATTTACTTGATTTGTCCAGCAAAGAGTATAGCATATAGTAACTCTTAAAAAACATAGTAATCCAAAAAAAACTCATAGTAATTCGTTCAACGGATCTGGGAGTTTTAAAGCAACATAAAAATGTTTTTAAAGTCCTCTTCATTACTCAGCTGTCCTGTTCCCAATTATAAGATTCTAAATCTCATTTCATATTATATGTATAATATATATATATATATATATATATATATATGTATATAAGATATGATAAGTTGGAAAGAATCAAAAAACTACACAGTCCATTTCGACAAGCCTATTTCGTGATTTTATTCACTCTTCATTTATATATATATATATATATATATATATATATATATATATATATATATGTATATTCTTGTGTTTACGATTTGTTCTTTTGATAAATAAACACCATTGGGTGTTTGTTATAGAGACAATTTAGATATTTTGCATCATTAGCATAAAATGTCTCCTGAATGAACATTTTACTTAAGAGGAAGAAAATTCTTTTTCACACATGAATGTAAAAAAACGTTTTGGATTTCAGAAGTGTAACTTTTCTCTCTTTGCCAATAATCTATAAAAGATTTAGAAACATATTTTAATGTTATTTGAAGTATATATGAACATATTAATTCGACTTAAATATAATAACATTTCTGCTAAAACTTAAAGAAATTAAATAGCATTCGAAAACTCACAAGGAATAAGATTTTTTTAAAGGGTTAATTGTAGATAACTGTAAATATGGTCACTTGAGATTTTAATTTTTTTAATAAAATAAAGCAGAAATTATGAAAAGTTATCGACAAAATAAAATCAACTAGAAAGCAAATACATTGTTATTAGATTCAAGAAACGACCCAACTTTTTCGTTCCAAATTTTAACATAACAGCAAATGAAAAGTACTGGGGGTTATGTTTTCGTTACAATAATATTTTTATGGTTCAATTACCTGAATTGCTTGAAGCTAGTGGTGTCACAAAATAACATGCTCTAATCAGCAAATGGCATAAAACGTATTAGTATTACTAGTATTAGTATAATTACACTTCACTATCGTTTCAATAAACTCTACCAAAAATATATAATATATTTATATGTATTTATTTAAATGTAAGTATAAAAATCTATATGCCAAAATTTGCAGTTGCATGATGCCATACTTTGCTTTTCCTGCTTCAAATTACTAAAACAAGTTATTAAAACAAATTATTAATATATTCCATATATGTCGCTATCTTGTGAATAAACTCTGTCGTAAACTATATTGTGTATCTAAACAGTTTCTGTCACTAAGAAATCTACTTTTGTAAATGTGCCGCAAGGTTGGATAACCTGAAATATCAGATAGCTTGGAATAAAATTTGTTGGACTTAACATCATTCTCAAATTGGAACTATGTTTCTGATGTTCTTTTTAAAATCAATCTTATAATTCAGTGAGATGATCTTCGATTTTTCACCAAATTAATGGAGGTAAATACGGATTTAGCCAAGTTTAATATTTTAATGCTCCTGATCTCAGCCTGAACTGGATTTGCGCCGGATCAAGTTATACTTTGGGTGAACTCTTAAAGATAAACGAAAAGAGATAACTCATTCAACAAATGTATATAAATGATTACACTAGAAGACCAAAGGAAACCACCACACATAAACTCTTGTATCCTAGGATAGCCACTTACCTGAAGTTAAACCACGGTAAAACAAAGTAGTCAAAACGTTTGTAGTCAGAATATGGCTGATCTTAAGTTGCCAAATACACAGTGACATTTAAATCTGGAGCTTGTTGGTTGGTAGCAGCTGAGTTGCAGGTTGAAAAGACCCTCGTCAAGCTCTTTTGTGTTCAAGGGGGGATGCATCCTGTAATTATATCAAATATCGTGACGGTATTGATTGTATGTTGATAGGGTGCGACTTTTAATACTATTATATCTCAAGAAAGAAATTTGTTGACCTGGTTTTTTTACATTTTGTCTGCCGTTTCTGCACAAATTAATTTCTCATATACTTCTAAGATTACTAACCCTGACAAAAATAAATGTTTCATTAAACACTAAAATATACAGAACATATATGAAATAGTATTAGAACAAGAAATTTTGATAGTATTGATTATTATTTTTACTTGAATTTTTTTCCTTTAAAACTAAAAATAAACATACTAATTTCAAAAATTGTGCTTTCTTTTATATCTAGAGTAATCAGGAAGCGTTGGAGAATTTTAAAGCAATAAATTAATTAAATATATTATGGTACAGTTGTTGCTAATACAATTTCTTTTCGTTTGATATTAAATGATGTTGATATACACATTGTGTGTTCATATATACTGATTTATTAAAACAGAGAGTAATATCTATAACGGTAACATGTTGACCACAGACATGTCTTCTGCCCCCCTTAGACATTAGACGCTATTATAATAGCCTACATTCTGTTTAGCTTCTACAGGGCAGGTCGGGAGGATATTTTGGTAGAATCCTTAAAGCTTCAGACTTCAAATCCTTCAACGTGCAAAGAAAACGTAGAGTTAAATCCCGAGATTATCATCCATAAATCATTTGTACAAATGACTAAGTCGTTCTAGTTCCCATACAAATATCTAAGATGGCTTGTCGTCTCAGCAAGGTAGATAATTTTTTTTTAGAAAAGTAGTCGTTGTTTTCTACAAAAGGTACTAGTTTTGAATTTTACCACGAACAAAACTTTGTATGAATATTTTAGTAAATATCTGAAAAAGCATAATGAATCAGTGTTTAAGCTTTCAGTATCTTAAAAGGTCAAGTCAGTTAAGAAGGTCTTTTATTCAACATAGGATAATATCTAGTAGAAAAAATTAGCAAAGGTAGTGTAAACAAAGGTGAAAGCTAGTTTGAAAGCAAATTTAATAGAATTAGACAAATTGATGTATGACCAAAGGTACGATTGGAACATTGTGAAACATAACACAATAACTCAATGCAATACATCATAAGCTCAAATAAACCATTTATTTAAAGCTAGATGAGTTATATCTTCCCTTGAAGATTGGAGTATTCTTTTTTTTATGTAAAGGTCATTCAGGAAAACACCAGACTTCAAGTTTTACAATTAATATTTTCTTAATCTAACTTTTTGATATAGAATTTCTTGAAGTCTTGAATCCTTGATTTATTTTCTTTAAAGTTTTACAATCAATATTTTCTTAATCTAACTTTTTGATATAAAATTACTTGAATTCTTTTCTAAGGTTAAAATCAATTCTTTTTTTACTATGAAAAGAAATATGCTTCTCAAAGCGGTGAATTTATGTAGAATCTTTATTTTATATGTCATTGAAACACGAAATCAATCAAAATAAACACCGGCTAGAAATAATTTCAAAGACAAATAACGAAATGACTGGTGTTTAAAATATATGTTGCCAATTACAGTATTTTTTACTATCAGATATAAAAAGATTATATAAGGTTGGTAACATTACCTAACATTACTTCTACCTTCGTTTGTTAAGACTTCGATCCTAACCTATGGACAAATTGGCTCTTAAATTATTAATACACAAAAATGTCGAGGAATATAATGAAGACAGCACTTTTAAAGCTTACTGCTACTTTAACTAGGTGCACAGTGGTGGCGGGTCCCATTGTGTGGTGTTCTACTTTTTGAGTTTAATTTTTTCCGCTTTACCTTCTATGGGTAGATATTCTGTCTTTGTTATGCTTAACTTCAGTCCAACTTCTTCTATCTTTTTTCCATGGATCTGTAATCTCTGTTACTCATTCTCTAGATTTTCATTACCAAAGCTGATACCTCTACGAATTCTCTCGTTAAATATCACGAAGCTTTAAATGGGGCCCCAAAACAATATACCTGTACTGATCTTTAAGCAAACAAATGATATATCTTGCTAACATTGCATGGTTGTCGATATAGTGGAACCCTCTTCTGATCTTGGACACTACGAGTTTTAAAACGAAGCTTACCTTCTCTTTACTACTAATTTTTCCTTTGTCAATTTTTATAACAGATAGGTTGAAAAACAAAACAATTTTATATAATTAACCGACTGTACATTGAACCATAAATGTACACTATTTTCTTAGATAACAGAGTTCACATCTTTAATGTAAACAGAGATGTAATATCATTGGCATATTTTTTGTAAAAAGAGTTTTATACATATATATAAGTGAGTATGTTTGTTTGTTTTTTTGAAGTGAATTTATGATAAAACTACTAAACGTAGGATGCTGAAATGTGAAGTGTGAGTCTATCTTTAGATGGGGGAGGATCTGAGATATAAAAAGCTGACCTTGGAAGTTATATTATGGGGCGTTAGGGGGCATCCAATCCCATTTTTAAATTGAAGAAGGCCTCCAATGAAAAATATGAATAAAATTAAAAATATAAAAATTTCAAAATTATACTTAATAAATAAATTCCAAAACAAAACTAGAATAATATTAAAACTTTTTTTGAAATTAAGAACCTTTATTTACTATAAATTAATCTCCTTGACAGTACAAGTCCTCGTTATTATAGTAAAACAAATTTCTGAAATATGTTGAAGAGTTCAGCTGCCAGTCTACATGCTTGTTTTACAGTTTTACCTTGAAAAGTGGGAAAGGTTATTGTCCATTGAGACCGTACTCTATGCCATGTCATACTTGATACTTATTGTAATATCAATCATATTGTTAATATCAATTCTAGTGTTTTCCATAATTCATTTCTTCAAACAGTATAAAATACTTCTTTAAAATTAATATATTGGAAACGAAGGGCATCTTTTTTTGTCTTTTCGTTTACAACATTCTAGCTTAAAATTCCATCTGCTATTCATCTCCTTTATGAAAACCCAAACTGAGTTGTCCTGAGCATTTTTGTTTTCTCATTTTTCTTGCTGTCACGATTATTTCCAAGTCATTAATATTTGCCATTACAATTTCAGATTCGCAACTATTCGTTACGTTATTTAAGGACGCATCATCATCAAGAAAGGCACTCTTTGGTTCTATTTTTACGTTATATATAAAAGATGATCTTTCCAAGAGCGCCGCTCAGCATATAGTTTTTCTATTTTTGTCCTCGAGGTCTATGGTTGGTGGAACAGAATCCTACTATCGTGTTTTCCTTACTATTTGTTCAGTATTGCAGCCTTTCTCCTCAGATTCTTTTATTTTGCCTTCTTCAAAGCTCTTTTTACTTTGTTATGGTCCCTATAATTTTCTTATAGAACTGCAAAGGGAGGTTGTGCGATCTTCTCTAACCTTTTAATTCATCTTCTCTTGGACAATTCCGGTAGTTCAAGAGATGTAAGTATCTCGTATTGTTCTTTGAATCCAACCACTTTTTTGACTTTATTTGCTACTGTTTTGAACCTACAGGAAGGATTAAAAGTAAAAAGCTGAAATTCTACAGAGTTTTGAACTAAACAGAACTCAGGAGCGTGTCATTTAAGGGCAACCTGGTGTATCAAACAGCCTACACAATGCATTTTTAATGCAAGACAGTTTGATACCACCTTGGTTTGCTTGGTTTACATTTCAACTAAAACATACCTTCAGTTATGAAAATCTTTAAACAAAAAGACTTTTGAAAATTGCACACTATTTGTTTTTTGGGGGGAGTCTAATGGCTTAAATACGTTACTATAAATTTTATTGTGATAAAATTGGCTATTAAAGCTATTTTTTGAAACTATGCTAACAAATAAGATTTAGTTCTATACCAGGCTTTTATAAAAAAAATATTAAAAATTTAACCAGAGATACTGTTGTAAGTTGGACGATTTCACTTTTTTAGAAACATCTGAAACAGCAGAGATTATTTTTACTTTTACTTCAAAATAAACCTTTTGATAATACTTTTTAAATTTGAACACACTTTTGTGTCATTGTTGTTTCTAAGACAGGTTTAGTGGGTGGGAAGAAACTGTTTACCTTCTCAAGCACTCCTATTTGAAAGATCATCTTCATTGCTCTTCATACCTCGACTGGTCAGTTAAAAGCTAACCACCAACACCAAATGTTCTCTCTTTATGAAAAATGTGGAGAAATGCCGATGCCAGAGAAAGCCGTGCTTCCATAGCAAAATAAAACAGCATCTGAAATAACCCAGTTGATGCTTAAATGCAGCAAGGCAGGGTTTCTTTTGACAGCTTGCTTCACCTTGCTCTTATACTTCTTCTATTGGTCATAACAAAATCCGAAATCTGTAAAATTGGTGAAAAATACATATTTGCCACAGTCTAATGTGTCTTACCTGGGTAAGAAATGCTATGGAATTGCTTCAGAGAGATTATGTTGTTGAAAAAACACACCACACCTATTGAAAATTAAAAGCAAATCTAATGTGCTTCAAAGGAAATATTTTCAGATGTATTTGATTTTCTTTATAACATAAAACCCAAGATTGTAATTCTATCGCAATCAATCGTGAAAAAAGAAATCTTCCAGAAGACAAGTAGAAAAAATGTTGCCAGATAATTTACTTTTCCACTAAAGCAACAAGGTTTCACGAATTAATCTACAATAAGGTATGATCCGCAAAGAGTACTGATAGTTGGGCAACTTAATAAACACTCGCTAGTTACAGATTTTTTAATTAGTCGTTGAGAGACATATTTTGCTATAAATTAATGGAAGGAAAGATTATGATAGGAGAATCTTCACCAAAATTTGCTTAAGATCTCCATTATATCGTTCAGTTGTAAGGAAAGTATGGGCAAGAAATACGTTGGTAAAAACAATAGAAATGACAAGGATGCAGGAAGGAAGAAGGGTGTCAATATATGATTATGAAAACAACATGCAAATGCTGGAAACTTTCTGTGGTAACTTGTTACTGCAGGAAACAACTCAAAGAAATACAGTGGAGAGAAAAGTCAGTGAGATTTCACCAAAGTTCTGTCTGTTTTATCTACAAAATAATAAATAAGCTCTGTAGTACTTTACTAACAATGTAATATTTTTGTAACTTGTAGTTTCATTCCATACATAGCTGGCTTTAATAGCAAACATTAGATATTTAAGTTTGCAATATATTTTTTTAATTGCACTGATAAGAAAGACGTACGCTGAATTATCCTGGTCCTTGAGAAAACTTGGTATAAATGATGCTATCATATATCCTGACTGAAGAAAGGAAACAAGGCTGACCGTGTCATGGGAACATTTGATCTAGTCAGCATATATCGAGTTTTGTACAAAAATGTGAAAAACAATTAGTGAACAGCATTGTAAATTTATATAGTTATTATTTATTAAAAATCTAATATTAAAAAAAATCAAATCAGTGAATAGCATTGTAAAATTTATATGGTGATTATTATATTATTTTATATAGTTATTATTACATTTTTATAGTTGTTATTTAATTTTTATAGTTACTATTACATAGTCATCTACTTTCTTTACAAAAGAAAATGTCTGATGACTTATATTTCACCGTTGCTTTCAGACTTTGGTACTTAAAGTTGGTAAAATATATTTGGAAGTAAAAAAAATTATTAAATTTCTCAAAATAACGTAAAACTAAAAGTGCATTCAATTTGAAGCTGTTATAGCTAACTGTTATAACTAAATTTTATGAAAAAATTTGTCCCGGAATTGAAAAGTTTGTTAAAAAATTTAATAATCCATGAATGAAAGTAAAGAGACTTGGTATAATATTTGAAATAATTATTTTCACATTTATATAAAACCTATCGATAATAAAACAGTTAAAGCTGCTAAACATATTTTAATAGTAATATTTTTATTTTTGTTTGCAATACGTTTTATCAAAGAAACTAAATGCTCTTAAGGAATAAGAGTTTCCGAACAAGATGACTCTTGATAAAAGTTAGTTGCCATCGAGATGTAATATTTAATATAATGGGTGGGACAATGTCCAGCACCCAAGCATTATAACAGCTCTGTAGTAACTTTCCTCTTATTTTGGTTACTTTTTGACAGAGTATGGAAAGGTTAACAAAACACATTCTCTAACCCCCCAACTGTTAATAGACTTAAACGCACTATGATACTGGTTTAAGTTACAAATATAAATAGACAGGGTATATGAGCGACCTAAAATGGATAGATAATGTAATTTTGTACTAATTTGTAATGTAAAATAAGCTGCATTCCAATGCAAGAATGCTTCCCCCCGTCTCTAGAATCACAGGAAATGTTTCATTCTGCTTTATTGTTTTAGAGCGTCAGTCTCATGGGTGTTGGTATTACCTTCGTTTCCACACCTGCCTTGATCCTCTTAACCTTTCATTTGTTATTTTTCTACACTTTCGTTTTTCTTCTGACTCAGACTGAGAGATAAATAGGTCGATAAAAGATTCTCAATCAAATTGTGAATAGAGGCGCTTTAATCAAAGATTTTTTATTTCAAAATTTTCCAAGGCTATTCTGACACACATTGCATATTTTATCATCATTGGATGAATTGCGGTTTTTTTAAAGTAGGATTTGAGTAGGAACATCGTGGGAAGCCAACATATTTGAGAGCGAAAAATTTACCAAATTTCCTAATCCGGCCTTTTGACTCTCGTCTGTTACGGATTAATGATAGTGATCATTTTGTAATCTAAGTACAGCTTGGTTCGAATTTAAGTGCTTATGAACACTTAAATTAGTATAGGTGAATCCTATAAAGGGGAGCAGTGCTCATGTTTTGTTTCGTGATTTAATACCATCAGAAAAACTTAACCCGATTGATCAATGATTGATCAATGTGGGCTTAGGAGATTAGAGTCCAAAATGAAGACATTAACTTCTCCTATAACGTCACGTCAAGGATTTAAATTTTGGAATGTTTTGCACCCAAAACATTGGACAGGAGTGCATAATTACAAAAAAGAAACAAAGAACAATAAAATTTATAAGTACGGATGATTTTTGTGCATTTTTGGTGTTTTTTTAATTCAAATTAAATTATATTTATACCAGATGATTTGATCTGGGTTTCCAAGCACTATTTCTGTTCAGCTGTAATGCTTACAATATCACTGTTATTTGCAAAAAAATGAAAAAAACTAAAAAGGATCCCCATCCTTAAAAAATAACATTTGTAATACGTACCTTAAGTATTGTACAAGAAAAATATTTCCTGTCATGCATAATGCAAGTGTCACACACATACACACACATAAACATACAGAGACATATATATATATATATATGTATATGTATATGTATATATATATATATATATATATATATATGTTGTTAGCGTAATGCAATGCTCACTGCGCATGCGTGGTTTGAGCACTCTGGCAGG
>RDPX01000072.1:715206-741618 GCA_003991215.1 Morbakka virulenta
ATATATATATATATATATATATATATATATATATGTATATATATATGTATATATATATATATATATATATATATATATAAATATATATATATATATATATATATATATATGTTGTTAGCGTAATGCAATGCTCACTGCGCATGCGTGGTTTGAGCACTCTGGCAGGATCCCACAATAACTCTTTAAGCTGTGTTTGCTCCGGCAATATGGCCAGAGAGTTATGTCTCAGAAGCTCTGTGCTGCACCGATGAGCCCACAAAGGGTGAAACAGTACTGTCTGCAGATTGAGTATACATATACATATATATACATATACATTTACATCAAATTTATACATATATATGCATAGATATGTATACACGTATACATATATATGTATATATATATATATATATATATATATATATATATGAATATATATTCTGAATTTCTTGAAATATTTCAAAACATTTTGCTATTTCTTCAATTGAGTAAAGTAAACTTATAATTGGTAATCACGATATGCACACGAATGAGTACAACGTGAAATACAAAGAAAGAAGTTATTTGCTCGAAACCACACTTCTGCAAGTTGTGGTATCAATTAATGAAAGATTAATTTCCTAATACCCGATAGCAAAAGTTATCCAGCTTTACAACTGGGGAGGGCGGGGATTACTATTTTTTTAGTATCCACAGAAAGATTCTTTGACATTTGTAATTAGATATTTCTCTTCTAAATTTTCTTAGGATTTGTTTTTTTATCCTTTTTGCTTCTTATTGATTATGCCATGCCTCTCATACATGCATCATATTCCTCGTGTCATACTGAAGCATCATACTAGCGACACTCCTTTCCTTGTCTTACTTCATAGATGAGAGATTTTGCCAGCATCGTATTTATTTCGTTTTTGTATTGGTTGTTTAGTAGTTCGTACAGTTCTAACGTCATTCTGTAGTAGTAATGTTCATAAATATATTTCGTTCTTGAGCATAGCACTTCTTTTTATGTCATCGCTGATTTATTTCTATTCACGTAGCTTTCTTGTTTTGACACACTATTGATGTCGGATTTTATAGTGTCGTGATTCCTAAACTTTCTCTAAGCTACGTTTCCAGGGTTACTTGTCCCATCGTCAGGCTACTGAAGTCATCAGGCATGGTTATTTTGTAAATTTTTTTCTGTAAGGCTTAAAGCCATATTCCTGCAAGTGTGTAAGAAATGCTGTCGAGGTGATAGCTGTGCTATAGAGGATAAGTTTTTTTGTAGTAGTATATATTTTCCAGTCCAGAATCTTTTTATGTTCCCAGTCAAAGATGTGATATTTTCATCAGGAGAGGAGTGCTCCGCTATTTTAAAACGTTTGTTGTTACCTTTTTAAACAGCTCTCTTATGCTCTTTTTCCTTTTGACCCAAGGAATGCTTTGATTCTCCAATGTGGAGAGCAGGACAGTCCTTAAAATGTAGTCTATAAACTATATTGCTCCTCTCTTCAAGTGGAGCTAAATAACTTGGCTTTGAGAATATCGTCCTAAGGATTGATGTTGATATTACGCTGTCGTAGAGTTCGTCGTAGCTGATCACTGATGCCCTTGTCATAGGGTGATAATACTATGATGTGTAGGCTTAGTGTTATCTCTGTTTGGAAGGGCAAGAAGCATCATTTTAAACCCATATGACCTCGGAAAGGAAAAAATTCATCTTCAAAAGGTTCTCTTTTCCAACGGGTACAGTACTAGAGGTGCCCAGCAAACATTACAAAAAACAGGGTTAGTCATGGTTAAGGAAAGAACTTATAGTTTTTTCATACTGAGTTAGAACTTTAAAGTATGAAGGAATTAAGTTAAGAAAAGAAGTTAGAACTTTGTCGCTTAGGTTTTTATGTTAGCTTTAAATTTAATGTTGTATCTTGCCATTTTGCCTTGTAATCAAATTTGTCCGAATTTACTAATACAGTACATTTTTGTTGCATTTTTAACATTTCTCTTATTCTACATTTTTAGAGCATGGTACAACCTGTTGGTAACCAAGATAAGGTTCAGAGTTGACACTTACGTTTCAATAAAAATTAAAACTGCATCAAGAATAACATAAAAACAGTAAAACTGATGGAGTTCAAGTGGATCCTTAGAGACTCGTACAGATCTAAATGGAAAATTGTCGACATTCTGCTCTTTTTAGCAAAAGAAAAAGAAAGACCTAAGAAGGGGTTAATTAAGTGACACGTAGTAGCAACTGTCAGTGATTTGACAGATGAACATCACTTGCACTTTTGACGATGTCTGAAGAAAAGAAACAGGATCTGGAAATGTTGAAGGAGTTACAAGATAATCTGTTCAACATCAAGAAAAAACGTTTTTTAGTACAACAAGGATTTGGTAATGAATTTTACAGAGAGCCTTAATGATTGCGTGATAGACACATGAATGTGGGGACCATGAACGGAAAGGGAAGGGAGATAGCAGATCTGATGGAAAGTAGATGCATTGACATCATGTGCATCCAAGAAACTAGATGGAAAGGGAGCAAGTCCAGACAACTCGGAGATGGGTACAAGCTGATATACCATGGAGAGAACAACAAAAGAAATGGTGTAGGAATTGTGTTGAGATCATGTTATGCAGATTGTGTGCTGGCGGTTGAGAGGATCTCTGACAGAGTGATGAGTTTGAGATTAGATGTTGAGGGCACGCTATTGAGTGTAGTGAGTGCTTATGGACCACAGGTGGGCTGTACACAGGAAGAAAAAGACAAGTTTTGGAGAGACATGGACACCACATTCATGAGGATACCGAGAGGAGAGAGATACGTGATTGGAGCGGATTTCAATGGGCATGTTCAAGATCAAAAAGCCCTGAAACAATGTATTAAAAATTTAAAAAGGGAAACCGTTCTAGAGAAATTTTCAGTTGCATTCCAGTAGCGATAACGTTTGATGAGAGACAAAAAATTTACCTGATTTAATTGGGAAAAGGTCGAGGATCAAAAAAATTTCTAACGGTTTAATGGCAACAATTTAACAGACTAATGAAGAGTGTTCAAAAAGTAGTGAGGAAATTTGAAATGTTGGCCAGAAATTAGTATCGGTTGTGCAAAGTTTAACAACTGCGACAGTCAAGCCAGTCACCCAATGATCCCAACACCAACGTATTCAAATACCGAAATGTTTTCAGTGCAACCATTTAGGTCAAACAAATCAAAACTGTCCTTAGAACTAGAAGAAGAACTAGAACCATAAATGCAACCAGAACAAAAGTCAACACAAGTACGAGAAGCATAATACGAAACAGTATAAACCCCACTGCAGGCTGATCAACTTTCCGTAACGAATCTGGGCTGTGTTGATCCCCATAACTCTGGATAGATCAAAGTGGAGGTACTCATTTTATCTACTAAACCAAGAAATCGTCGTGGGAATGAAGTGTTCGAAGGTTTCTGCAGTTTCAAAGGCAAATATGTGGGTAAGAGGCAATGTAAATAATGTTAAATAAGATATTGTTGTCAATACTAGATTTTAATACACGTAAAATGATATAAATTTAGGGGGAAAGTGAACTTAAAAAAAGCAGCTGTTAATAGCTGTAAATGTTTGGGGGAAATTTGGGGTAAAAATATGTCTGTTGCTGAAGAGGGTAGAAAAAGGCTTAAAATTTAGAATGTTTAAGGTTATTTTCCTCTCGTTATTATTAACTAACCTAGATTCTATTTATTTCTAGGATTTGACATTTTTAGAAAGCGAAAGCAAAATTCTGAGAATATATTGCATGGAAGTTTCTTTTGAGGATTTTCCATACTAGTGTGGTACTGTTTCATTTGTGAGGAATTTTCCTGCAGGGTTACTCGTATATTTCAGAGCAAAGTGAAATGGTAATCATTGTTTTTTGCCTTGATTTTAAGAACGACAGTCTGTTAAAACGATGAATAAGGTATGTTTCCCCCTGTACTTGCTAAAACTGATTCAAAAGAATACTATTCTAATCGAATTGGTCACCACCACTCGTAGCCAACTCTCCTTACATCCTGGCTAACACAATAAAAGCAATTAATGTGAGAAGTGAACTCTGTTAACAAAGATATACCTTATCTTTCCCACGTGCCATATCTGCTGGACGTAGGCTACCACGGTTTGCCACACATATATATATCTCTCTCTCTCTCTCTCTCTCTCTCTCTAATCATTCTTATCATTTGAGCAGCTAGCCATCGCTCATCTGTTGTCTTCAGCAGTTCATCCATGTATTTTAATCTGGATCTTTCTCTTCTTCGGCTTTCACAGAGACTAAGGTGACAGGAATGAATTTGTTTTACCTACAGAAGTCCTGAAACTCAGATTTCTGTCAGACGAGCAACAACTAAACCTGTTAGTAGTCCTGAAGATACATCACGTATGGTTATATCACGTGAGAACAGTTTGTCATGTAGAGCATTAGATTGATTTACAGAAGGATCAACCAATCGTGCAGCACCTATGCCATGTGCCAGAAATCCCAAAATCAATAAATTGCAAAGGCGATACAGAAAATGCTTCTTTTCTGGGTTTAGAAAGAGTAGAAAAAAGCTAACCTATGTCTCAAGGGGTGTCACTAGGTCAGTAGAATTCCTTGGTCATACCTTCTCTGAAGAAGGTGTAGCTGTAACTCCTGCAAAGCTTTGCTAGCTTTTCCAAAGCATTTGACGAACAAAGCAAAAAATTATTTCTTTGACAGAGAAAGCACAGAGATCTTTAAAAGATCTGAAGTAGTATTTGACAATTGGGCCAATATATAAATGTCTAGATTTTAGCCTGTTGCTCAAGTTGCATTAAGATGCTTCCAATTCTGAAATTTTTGTAGCTCTGAATCAAATGGGACCTGATGGAGGTATGGTAGTCGATTGTTGCCATCATCAAAATTCAAGTATAGTGTCCTTGAAAAAGCCTTGGTTGTTATTGGGAATCTTTAATCCTTAATTCTTTGACCATCATTTTTTAATTTTAACGGACTATGGACCTTTAAGATGGCTGAAAACTATGAATGGTCCAAATAATTTGTTTTTTATTTGGATCATTAAGACTCAATTAAATGTTCTTGACCTTGCTTACCGGTTTGTCAATCTCTACTCAAACTCAGATACTCTGTCGAGGAGCCCTCAGAAGGGAGAAAACTGTTGTTACAAGTCTCAATACAAGGTCTGAGGATGAATAACATTGTAGCAAAATTGGGAAGGATATAAATGCATTTCATTGCAAAATATGTGTATGTTTATTCTATTTGCAAGGAAAGATTGTAAAAGACCAAAAACAGTTGATTATTTCAAAGTTGGCCAGCTTCCTGAAAAGTCCCTAAAATTCCTCTTTTAACACATTCAGGCTTTTTAAAAAGGTAAGGACGGTAAAAATGTCTAACCTCTGTTCTGCAAAGAGTTCTCAAGCTTGAAATCTGTAAAACCATCTTAAAAGATTACACGGATGTTAACTTGGACAGAGAGGCCGCTGAAAACCGTTGTATTAGCTTTTATTCTAGACCTCTACCAAAATCAGATTGAGAAAACCTGGAGAAATTGGTGTTGGTAGATCATTTCACTAGATGACCTGTGGTGCATGCGGTGAGAGAGTCAGAAGGAGATAGTAACTCAATTGGTTCTCAACTATATTAATTGAAATGTGTGTCTTACAGAAAGAAGTAACCAATTTGACCCTAATTGAATGAAAGCAACAAGAAAGCAGCTTGGGACAAACACGATCTACACCTATACAATTTTACTCCTATCCCATGTCCAAATGAATCTCTGAACTGGAGCCTTTTTAACAAAGCAAAGATCTATGAATTTGACAACAACAGGAGGTGATTATCTTGAAGTAGTTAGATTTGTCTTTAACGCAGAACTCCATTCAGTTACAATGCATACCTTGCATTTTTAATGTACGATAAAAAAGTAATTTGGCCTTTGAACATGAAGCACCCAACTCATTTTCATATAAAGAATACGTTAAAATCATGCAGAATGAACAACAGAAAGCAGAAGCTCTTGTTAAAGAAGGAAATGTAAAGAACAGTGACGACAAAATAAATATGACGGAAGAGACATAAAAGAGTTGAAAGTTAAGTGGGGAGATTAAATTTTGCTTCATGTTTTTTTTAATCGAGAAGGGAACTTCCAAGAAATTCCTCTTGGCATGGACTAGACAATACGAAGTTTTAAAAGTGATTCGACTGTAGAAATAGAGACATAAACGTACCTTTTCCTTTTCTAATTTTGCTCAGGAGTTGTTTTGGGAACGCCTTTAGAATTCCTGCTTAAAAAGTAGAAAGCGCATACTCGCAGTTGACTGGTCAGCCGCTTCTTATCTTTTTCTCTCCCCAATCAGTTGTTGATGCAATATTGTTTTGCTAGAGAGTTTTTCACTGTCCAGTACTAAGTAACAATCATCTCTTGCTGCGGTATTCTATTTCAACGACGATGGCTTATATGTTTTGGTGTAAAAGACACCTTCTTCGTCTTAATAATGAATCAAACTGCTTTTCACAACATCGTAAAAAGTTAGGATATTTGTGCCCTTTCTAGTTATAACTTCCATCTTTTAAAACGCCTAATACACAAAATGACGGACCATCAAGAAACTAAATATCAAATTGAGTTCTTTAGAGAAAAAAGCAATTAATCAATAAATAAAAAAAATAATAAGATGTCACAATGAGAGAAAATTGTTTAACTATTGATCCATCTTAACATTGTTACATTAAAACGTTGAAGTAGTCATCTTACTGGAAAAATGAAGCGGCTAAATCCTAAGCAACATTTTACCCACAAAAGTATTAGGATCAATGATTCGGTTTTCAGTTTTTTTGGTTGCTATCGGAGCCTCAGAAAGGAAACGATTCCGAATTAGTGGTCGCAACTTCTACTAACTACCGCGTTTTCAACTAACTAGAAATGATTGATCCATGTTGTTGACAATGTCGATTATCAGCCTCATCTATCTCCATATTGAATCAAAGAAACAGTGTGTTGTTACATGCCTCGATGATGCCCTTCGAAAGCCGCTGTCCAGACCAAGAATGCTGCTATATTTACAAGGCGCAGCATACTCGTCTTGCGCCAGAGCCCGTGGGCAACAGTGGACATCAACGTGAAGGTGGGGTTTACGATTGTGAGAGGGAAGCTATGTGGTACGTTATTCAGCTGTACGTCCTTTTAAGACGTCTCACCTTGACCACTACGACCAATAAAAAAGTTACAAAACCTGGTTGATTCAATTAATCCGCATATGGGTGAATAAACTCCAATTGATGATTTTCTGCAATGACTTTATTTCTATCCATTTCTTCAGCTTTCTCACATTCCAATTCTTTTTTTGTTTTAACGTTATTTTCCCCTAGTAAATGAGGCTCAAGCTTCTTTTTTTTCATTCTCCATTTTGGTTCCTTATTAACTTGTTTCGGTTTATTCTTTTTTATTTTAATGCCTAGGTTTTGGTGGCAGCCTTTGCTGTTGAGTATATTAGATTGTTGACAGAGGTTAAATCCTTCTGGGTTTCATTAACTATCTCGCATGGAGCAACGTTGTAAAGCTTAATACTAAGGTGTGTTTTTGAACAGAATGTTAGCTTAGGCAGTGTGTCCCCTCTTTTCCATATTAATCTCTTCAGTCATTGCAAGTTCACGTATTATGTGTTCACCGGTAGCCTGTATCTTTTTTTTCCTTTTTTCAAAGAAATCATCAACAACCTGAACCATGTGCACATTTTAAACTATTTCTTCATTGGTTCCTTCTCTCACTTCACTTATGCTATTCTCAATCAGTGCAGGTGTCAAATTTACTAGTACAACTAGAGGTTCTCGATTTTCATGTCCAAAATCAACCTGAGGTTCTTTAGTAATTTCATTTCGAATTTCATCCCGTATTAGATCAATTTTTTTTGCATCATTCAACAGGTTATTTCTAAAAATACTTTGACGTACATTAGCAAGTTTATTGGCATCAATGTTTTTCATGATTTATTTTCCTACTACTTTTCTCCATTCAGAGTAGGTTTGTTCAGTCAAGTTTCTCATAGGTTTTTTTTGAGTGATTTAAAATGCTCTTAAAACATTGTTATAATCCTCTGTAGACCATCTAACCCTAATTTCTTTTGATTTTGTAAATATCACTGCAGGTTCAGGGTTGAGAATGTCCTGGTTATGACTACCTTGCAGATCTTTTACAAAGGAAGAACTAGACTAAGTCATATACTTTTCAAACGTCAGGCTTGTCTCTCCATGAGGGACTTGTCCCTTGCTGACCAGCGCGACGGACGAGGAGGTATGATTTACTTCTACTTTTCATAAAGTATTTTAATACATTTTAACCCTACTGCCAAGGGGATGGTATTCCGCGCCAGTAGCACATAAAATTTCAAGCCAACGCAGTTTTATTGTTATTATTATTACTACTACTACAACAACTACTACTACTACTACTACTACTACTACTACTACTACTACTACTACTACTACTACTATTATTATTATTATTATTATTATTGAGTGGTGGAGCAATACGAGCCCACGGGGGACTCAGGGGTAGAAACCCCAGCAAACCCATCCGACTACCAGCCCGATAAGGGTAAACTGGGTGCATGCATCACACCCAAGTGTGTGCGATATTGATGTACATAAAAAAACAACAGCACATGACCTTGCAGTTGGGGCCTATTTAGGTTTCCCAGTTTAGGTGACCCATTCTGCTTAAAACGGTCTCCGTAGCGAGGCTTCACCCAAGACCTTAGGACTAAGTAACAAAGTAAGAACTCGGTACTCAGCCCTTCAGAACAAGAGATCCACGCTCACGACACCTAGATATGATGCTCCCCCACTACTCCCGCCCGTTAAACAGAAATGCATTATTATTATTATTATTATTATTATTATCATTATTATTATTTCCATGGTTTGGATCCCATGGAATAAATGTGAATGATGTATTTCATTACCTGGAGTTTTATGATTATTAAGACAGTGATAGAAAGATAAAGCAAGTCATTAAGAGCTGCTTGGTTTTTGTCTTGTAAAGAAATGATGTATATATATACATACATACATAATATATAAATGGCTGATAATCCTTTAAATATATATATATATGTATATAATATATATACTAGGTGGGTGGGTGATGATCGTTTAAATATGTGAATTTGACAGTTCAATATATTGTTGTTTCTTTCCTAACAAATCAATAAACGCTTAATTTGAAAGAATGTCGAGCACTCTGATTGTATATACAACGGAAAGTTCAGACCTCATTTATTTCATATATAGATGTATTACTGTTACAGGAACTACAAATTACAGTAAAGTATAAATTGGGCAGCAAAGGCTTGAGGTTTGGCGGGGACAAGTATAAAAATTATAGAACATATCTCAACCAGAGTTTGTAAACATGAAGTAAGGAAAGTGAAAACCGTAAATATGAGATAATCAGCTCCAAGGTCTATGGAAAATAAAAATCAGTTATTCATTACTGCCTATTAATGATGTTATGATATTCATATATATATATTATATATATATATATATATTATATTAAATATATTATATGTAATATATTATAAATATAGCGTTATATATTATATTTTATATATGTTAGAAATATATGTTAAGATATTCATATATATATGTATTTATATATTGTACGTTCTTAGTGGTATTTTCATTAATAAGATTTTTATATTTCTACCAACGGCCAAAAATTCTCTTAATGATAAATTTTTTGACGTCAACAAATTTGGGATAGTGATTTTGTTTTGTTGATTTAATATCTAAAACGAATTAGTTGAAGTAAATAATATTACAAGAAAAAAAGCAAAGCGACATTGTTTTGTTTTTCATAATTTTTCCATGATCCTAATATCAGAACTTCAAAAATATAGTATTTTCAATACTTCATTTACTCTTAAGTGACAAATACTGGCCAACGTAAAATTGTAACATTTTTATCATTTCATTTGAACCTGAAAATAAAGGTTTAAAAGAAAAGTAAGAGTTTTTCAATCATCAAGACATATAAATATATATATATACATATATATACTGTGTATATATATATATACTGTATATATATACATATACAGATACATATATATATATATATATATATATATATCTGTAGCCCCAACGTTTACTGAACATACGTAATAGAATATATTATTATTATTTGAAATAGTTGCTATTATTCTTTGGTCAAATTTATATCAAATGCATTATTGTTAGTCCATTAATGCTTTTATTTTCACTGGTCATTCCTTTTTACCACTATATCTTTTTAGAAAGTTAGTTAGACACTGGTAGAGACTTGTGACAAACAGAGACATCAAAGTGGCGTCAATTTCAAAATTATTCCCTATCCGTTTATTAAACCAATGCCTTATTATTTTTTTAGTATTCATATTTTTTCTAACACTAAATAAGGCCAGGTTCTACAACTACTAACTGAACAACTAAACATACTACCTTTGTTGAAGTCCTGTCTGTTTAATTGTTCCCACGTTTTGAAGCTGTAAAATATTTTCTCTAGATTTTTTACGATTGGTATGCTATAATAGATAAAACAGTGATTACATCCGCTACCGAATAATCTTTTAATAAACAAATCTATGTCTCAGGTCAAACTGCTGATTTTAATTTTAACGATACAGCAGTGTTGACCTGCACACTACAATTAAAATGACTATTCTTCTATTTTCACTATAGGCATCAAGTGTATTGGGTAACTGAATTACAATCCACTGATGAAAAGACACCAAAGCCAATTTCACTTGTAATAAATCTTCAAATTAAATTTTTTATAGTTTCACTCTAAAATATCTTTGGCACAACGATGATGATTACCTCCTGGGTAGATAGTTAAATTTCATGGTTTTTAACTGTGTTCTTTCGTATTTTTAAACAGGCAATTTTCACTTTTTATTTTGAATACAAAAGCAGATTTACAAAAACTCTGCAAGCGTTGAAATACATATTGTGGCTATGGTTAGAACAACTACGGGTTTTTCATAATGCAAGCAGAGGAAAACTCTTAAAAATAATTATCAAGGATGTTACAAACTTCCAGTTTTATGGGATTTAGTTTTGTCTCTTTCATAAAAATCTATTCAGTCTATATTATTAACCCTTTCCTGTGACAAAAACCTATTTGCTCTTCGTTTCAGCACGGAAATAAGCCAATAAAAGATTAATGATAAAGGAAATTGAACTGTTATGGTTTAATAGTTTGAAAAAGCCAACTATTCTGCTACTGTTTTACTTCTATAAGGCATTAATTTTATTTTCAAAAATTCTGTTTTAAGACCAATTAAAATGATGACCTGACCTCCTAGAGGGAATACGAACCTATAGGGTTGTTAATGATTTGCATGTAAAGTTTATTTACCTTTTTGCCTATTTTGATTTTCCAAAACTAAATCTATGTCTGGAGGGAAAAATATTTTGTCACAGGTTCAAATCAGTGTCTTTATCTTATGGTTGAAGCCACAGAGAAAATAGCTAATTCACTAATTCTCCTATGATTGAACAGGAATAGACAAGATTCCTTGTCAGTTCAAAGTGAAAAAAATTATAATAATTTGATACAAAATATTTTATTTTCTTAATGGTTCAAACTAATTTCGATACTCTTTTATATTTAGATATTCAGAACCAAAAAACAACTTTTCTTAACATCATTTAGTGCGCATAAACACATTCAGTCACCCCCCCAAACACACACACACACACACACACATATATATATATATATATATATTACCTTTCTCACATCTCTCCTGTTTTCTGGTCTGATGGAGGGTAGCCGCGAAGTCACAGTTGACTGCGGTCTGCCATTTGGCAGAGGGGTCGCGGGGGTTTTGTCGAGGCTCGGCTTAGCAATATATATATGTATGTATGTGTCCGTGTGTGTGTGTGTGTGTGTGTGTGTGTGTGTGTGTGCGTGTGTGTTTCTCTGTTTGTCTGTCGGTAGAACAACTAGTAAAAACCAGCGATATGGTTTTCAAATAAACAAGCTGAAGTTGATACAGTGAGTGACGATTTTGAAGACCAATTGTTTTAAGAAATAGAACTGAGCGTCAAAGAGATGGCAGAATAACAGATTTTGTTGTAATTGAGAACCTGATACGTAAAACAACGAAGAAGTACAAACTAAAAGACGCTAAAAATATTTTTGAACAAGTAACAAGAGTCAACGCTTAAAATTATCATGAAACTCACTCCCCAACGACAGCCAAAATCATGCTATGAAATTAGTTACCATTTTGAGCCTTAGTAAGAGTGGATACTACATATTTGGTTGACGAAATGTATTACAATATAGGCAAAAATGTACTTTTATAAACTTGCATTACAGAAGTCTGTAGCAATTGGTTCGATCTGAAGTAAATTATCTAGCATTTATTTTTCAATTGACATAATTTTCCCTCAGTAATTGGGGCTCAGACGGTGCCCTTCAGAAGGACTTTTGTCTTTCCCTTCCTGACTCCAACCAATGGCTTTTTCTTTTGTAAAGTTCCAAATTCTCTTCGTCTGCACGGAGAATCGAACCTAGAACCTCTTGCTTACGGTCCAACTGTACCAATCATCAATCCACGGCTCTTCGAGGGTAAATAAGCTAGTATATGGGTGGAAAATATTTGAAAATTAGACTTCTTAATTCTTTTAATCAGTTCATTATATTTTATTATATTATCATATTTCACTGGCAGGGATGAGACAATATATTAATGTGGGGAAAAAAGGGGTGATTTAAGTAGCTGGTAGCATGGTAATTTATATAATACATAGTAGAATATCTAGAAATTATTTTCTGTTTTTCGTTTTGGTTCTTTCTTAGAATAAGACTTCATTACGCTAGTTCTTCCTCTTGAGGACGTGTTCAAAATAAACACTGGTTATTCCTTCCATAATAGCATTTAGAGTGACTTCATGAAACCAATTGTTCAGCTATGTCGCACTAGAAGTCTTTGCTTCTAAATACCACACATAACTAAAATACTTTTTTTATTTTCAAGTTAACTGTCTGAAAAAAATAAGAAACAAAACAAAAAGCTCAACTTTCTCTTCTTTGACAGCAATTTTTGCAATAACCACATGTACACTGTTTAAGAAATTGTGGGTTGCTTTTAAATTCCAAGGCTAACTGTTGGATTCGAAATATGCAGATGTCAGAGTTATAAAAGGAAAAGTTACAAGAGTTTTACTAAATCCATTTTCAATATGTCACTGATACAAAGCTTATCGAAGATACTTTTGATCCCATGGTACAAGACAGTATTTTATTCAGTGTCATTCTATTACAATTGGATCACGTCAGCTTAATGCCAGTCATCTTTCGTTGCAAATGTCTACCTTTTGAATTCTACCATCTTAGTTTATCTCTTTTAGCAAAAGGGAGCCTCAAGTATGCTATGCTACTCCAGTTGACAATGAGAATTTTTATACATTAAAACGTCTGGTTCTAAAATTTCCTCCTTACAATAATAAATTTTAAAATTTGTGAAATAAATTAATGCTATTAAAACAAAAGTAAAACTTTTACATAAAGTATAAGTATAAGTATAAGTATAAGTTTAAGTATAAGTATAAGTTTAAGTATAAGTATAAGTATAAGTATAAGTATAAGTATAAGTATAAGTATAAGTATAAGTATATTAAAGAGGATGATCAACATTTGTCAGAGGGAAGAGAACATACCAGGTCCATACTCCATATTAAAAAAATTACCGAATATACTATGTTTCTAAACAAAAGACAATGTACATAGATATAACTAATTAGTCGCGAAAGTTAAAACGTCAATCACATCATTCTTTCTACATAGAGTTAATACCATAAAAACAATATTGGCGAATATCTTTTTTTCGATTGTAATTAGTTTGCTTCCTTGTATTTTAATAAAACAAAGTCCTGTGTTTTTTTTAGAATTTACAGTTTTGTTTGAAACGCTCCTGAGGTTTAATATCAGAAAATGTAGAAAGCAACTAATGCTATTTGATTTGCTACATTTATAGGCTTTATTATTATTACTACTCAATCATTAACTGAATGATCAATGTATGGTGATCGTTTAGTCACTGATTGAGTAATAAGAGTGTAGACTTGAGCACTTTTCTGTTTCATAAAATCCAATTGGAAATTCGGCTGCTGCTTTGAAATAGTGTAAATTGCCATTTTCCTGTATGCAGTTTTAGATTTTTCTTAATTCTCCAGATATTCTCACTAAATTTGGATTCTTTTCTTTAAATAAATAATAACTGTTTTTGGGGGTTAGTTTTTAATTGTAGTCTCTTTTAAGCAGTACATACCAAACAGTCAATAGCCTTAAAGAATCATCAAGCCTTTACGAAGAAAAGGCCTCACTTCTAAATCAGAAGACGAGAGGAAAAATTGATGATTCTTTAAGGCTGTTGGGCAGACATAGAAGTACATGACCAAATTCTAATCACTTTCGCAAAGTAAGTAGGGTGTAGTTTTAATGTCACTGAGTGTAATGTCTATATAATAGTTTGTCATCCTTTCATAGGCGAAATATTGTTAGCTGTAATAGAACCTTTAAAAATTGCAGACAAATAACTAATCTATTTTTTAAAAAAATAAAAATATTGTGGAACATTTGCAAAAACAAAAATCCTATAGGCTTGCTTAACACTCTATTTTCTTCCTTTTTGTGTATTTAGTGGATTCGTGCAGTGCTTCAGTGCCAAAAACAGCTGAAAATTTGGATGATAATATAAGACAGAAAATACTGTATAAGATCAAGGTCGGTGGTCAAGAGTCCTGGGATTGAATACTGGAGAAACAATACCTAATATTTTTGATAAACATTTTTTAAAAATTCATGTTTTTACAAATTCTGTTTTTTATTTAATTCATCCCTATTCTTGTGTGGAAACATGTTGTTACAATCACTTTTTTATAGAAACCTTGTTTACAAACATTTTATTCTAGGAAACTGGGACTAAAATGATCTAAATCTTAACAAACTTTTAGAGCTAGCAGAATTTTGTTGTATTCTGATAAACTTCTTAAGAAAGCTTTAAGGAAACTTGTAAAAACGTTTTAGAACAAAGAAACCTGCAAATTACCAAGAAAAAAGTGGTTATAAGTGCTTTCACAACTTCTTGGCTCAAAATTTTAGATTTTACCCATGTTTCTCTATTGCCTAATATTGAGAATTTTCAAGAAACGTTTACACCTAATATGTTGAAAACTTAAGAAACTTTTAGACTTACTCTCTTTTTAAGTTTCTTATGAAATACGAATGTATAGGGGGTTTGGCGTGGAGCATTTTTCATTGACCATTTTGGGCAGGAAAAAAGTTCAAGTTAGAAGTTTAAACTTTCCAAAGCGACGAGAGAAATTTGCTGGAGATATGGAAAATTCGAGTTATTAGAGGTAATTTACTAGGTAGTATATACAAACTTTAAGAGAGAAGAGACAGTTGTTTTAAATATGGGAGTTGTAGTTGTGGAGATTTAACTGTAATAGTTAATATACTCTTATCTTAGTTGAAATATGTGACTTGTATACCTTTTTTTTGCTGACGAACAAGGTCTCTTTTTTCGAGTTTTTCAAATTCTTGTTTATTTTACCGCTAAGTTGAAGCATTAAGATAAATTGTGGTAGTTGGCTAAAGGATAGAATGATTAAAAAGACGAAGAGAGGAGTTTCTGAATAGTTCAGTTGTGGTGTAGCTACTGCCACCCTTTTAGGTTTAACGGGGTTCAAAAAGGCAAGGTTAATGTATTTTGTTAAGAGGTCCATGACCAAGAGGTATCCAGATGAGGATGAGTCCTATTGTAAGTAATAATATTTTCATATGACCACGAGGAATAACTATGATTGCATTTACAGTAAAGAAACTATCTTTATCTTTGATAGTTGAAGGGTCGTTTTTCGGCACTCTGACCTTTAGGGGTAGGAAAATGTATATAAGAGGGTTATTGGAAGCAATGACATATCTTAAACAACAGAGAATCATGGGATGTTATAACAGTTGCCAACTTAGCTTACAAGAAAAACTTTTCGTAAACAGCTTAGTTTGCTTTATATTTAGAAATTTTCTTACTTACATGGGTAAAAAACTTGGATCAGAGCCCTGCATTTTTCAGTAAAACAGTTTTCAGGAACTTAAGGAATTAGCTGTGTTATATTGAAATGAACAATGTTTGCATATTCCAATATTAAGGTAATATTAAGGAGAAGTTATGAAATAAAAATTGCAGGCTTTGAAATTATCCATTAACGTTTTGCAATCAGTTGTGCAACACATTGCCACTTGACATTGTACAATTTGCAATATTAAGTAGCAATGTTGAGTTAATTGTCAACTTTGGCCGATGATCTGAAGGTAAATTGATGCAAGGTGATGATATAAAGCATCTTTCTGAACTCAAAAGTATATTCTGGTTATTCAAACATTAATAGGACGAGGAGTGATCAACACATTTTATGAATTACAATCAAGAATATGGCTTATAAAAGAAGTAACTAAAACTGAGTTGTCGAGATTATCTTTTTAAAGCAAAGTTGTTCTTTTGCGTATGTTGGTTTTAACATCATTACTAAACAGAATGATTAGATAACGCAAAGTCTAATTTGTCTTAATTCGTCGCGAATGCATGTCAATACCTTCACTTTTGTTACTAGTCCTTTTTCGTTTGACATTCCATTAGTTAATTGCATGGAACATGAAAAGCTTGAATCTATTGAATGTTCCTGCTTAGAACAACTACCTTATATTGTGTAAGTTGTTTTAGACACTGTCAGCCACTCGAAATGTGAAGGAGCCGAAATCGAGCAAGCGTCTTAGAACAAAAAACTTCAGTGCCTGAGTGAAAAACCAAACAACACCCAGTTTTTCTTTCATTAACGCAATATCAATAATTTGGCTGCAAGCATTTTTAAAGCATTCTCATTATTCAATGTCTGTATGCTAATTATCCCTCTAAAATAATAAATTATATTCATGAAGTGCATTTACTTTATGCATTCTTTCTTCTTCTGTAGTACTTTTACGGCTTTGGATTAAAGTTACATCCATCACCTTGTACGTCAACACATAACGTTTATGCATTTACATTTTTTTTCGCGTTGCAACGTAACTGCTACAGTGTTTAAAACCTCTAAAATTTCTAAAACGTGAACTTTAAAGTCATACCGGTGTCACAGGAAAAAAGTACTCCCCGAAAAAAGTACTCTCCGGTACTTATTTCCCGGATATAAGTACTCCCCAGTACATATTTCCTAGGAAAAAAGTACTCCCTGAGATATTAATTGCCCAGGAAATAGGTACTGCTGAAATAAGGTACTCCGATTGTGAATTGGTAACTATAGACCCTAAGCTTAAGTACTTTTTGTGTTTTGATAGTAACAAAACATTTTAAATCAGCTGCGAGATTTGTTCAGTCTCAAAACGAATGAATCTTGGCCTTGATAGTTATTATAATAAAATCTTTATTGGATTGAAAACATGGAATTTCTTCTTTTTCAGAATATACATTTTTTCCTAATAAAAAAGAACTCCCCTGATTAAAATTGCAGGGGAGTACAAATTTCCCATAGAGGGTATCTATTTCCTAGGAAAAAAGTACTGGGGAGTATTTATTTCCTAGGAAAAAGGTACTCCGGGAGTACTTTTTTCCGGGGAGTACTTATTTTCAGTTACACTGGTGTACCCTGGTCTCTACAATTTTTTATTTTTTCTTATGTTAAGTGATGGGCAGGGAAAACGCCTTGGAAAAAGAGTTTCAATGATTGATTCAATGATATATTTGAGTGATTAAATATTATCAGTCTCACCTTGTGAGCTTATAAAGAGTTGTTTTTGGTTGATTTATTTCAGCTTTTTCAATTTTCATTTTTCTGAGATATTGTCACTTAAAGTTATGTGCTTGTGTCTCAACATTTTCATTTTCTTCGAAATATACGTAAACATCTTCTGCTTTACGAGAAGTTTCTAAATAAACATCTAATAAACATCGACATACACAAACAGGCTAGTGAAGGTAGACAAGGGGTGGTATCCTGGTTAAGCACAACAACTTTATGGCATTTTACATGGCATTTCTGTAAATATACTGACAGCTTTTAATAACATAGAGTCAGAGGCTGTTTTATACTTTAAGAACCCCACCATTCGTACTTCTATTGTATACCGTTACAGTGATGGTCAAGAGCATCATCTTGTCACTTTGATTTCCACAGCCGGAAGAAGACGATAGGATCCAGTTGAGCTGATCACTCCATTACTTTAACTCTGAAACACTTAACAAACAGACAGACTTGAACTCCGCATTCCAAGTTATTGTTGATAGTTGATAGTAATTAGTTTTAGGTATGAAATCTCTTTGTTCAATTTCGTGTGACTCTCATCTTACAACCTTTTGAAATACTAGTGTGGTTTGGAGAGTAACGGAGTCTTTGTGCTGCGATAGATTCTTTCCTCAAAATGCCTCACTTTGTAATAGTCTATTCATTTCATATTTGACATGAGCATTTTTGTAGCGAAACTGCATCTGTTCCTTGCGTCATACTTTTCCTTAAGAAAACAAAACAAAAAAAGTCAAAATCTTTAGAAAATATCACATAATATCAAAAAAATTGCAGCTGGCATACTGGAAGAATTGTGAATTCTATTAGAGCAAATACCAACTACTTAATATTAAGACAATACATATCAACATCCTGATGGTAAATTTAGATTGATGAATTTTTTCACTTGAAAAAATGAGTGTAATAGGATGATTGGTAATAAATAATCTCCGCGATAACAGGATAGAGATATCAATGTTTTCGATCAGACTTGATGTAAAAGTAATTCTGAAATAAGAAATGTTATCAAATTTAATTTTATAGGTATTGAAATATTCATGTCTAGTTTTTATCGTAAGAGATAAAAAAGTTAGGTATAATTTTTTTATCAAGAGATAAAAACTAATGTTTTTTGGCTAATATGATAAAATAAAAATGAAGGGCAAATAGGTACCAAAGGCAAAAGTCAAAAGTCAAAAATAGCAGGCATGGATCATATGCCATTGGAGGCAAGAATCGGAGACCAATGAGAAAAGACAAATAATGTATTGATAAGAAGTAGCAAATTGCAGTAATTCTTACTCACACTCTACACAATTACTTTCATTTATTCCCTAAAATATATTTTAGTCTGATACAACGATAAATGAAGTCAACAAACGTAACATACAAAAATAATGTTAGGTTAAAATGAGGTATTCTGTATCTCTGTACCATTTTATTTGTCATAGAGATTCTTTGGTAATCTCTAGTCAAAATTAAGGACTTACTTCATGATGGAGAATTAATAGTATATTATGTTAACAATTTATTCTTCTGATAGCTTAAAGGCTAAATTTTATGTCTGCGTACAGGATCTTGGAGAATACACATTATTGTAATTAATAAAAATATGTGTTTTACAATCTACTAGTTTGTTATATATTTATTACTATTCAATGTTTATCTTATATCCTCAAAAATCCATAATAAAGTGTGTCATGTGTTTGATTTACTTAAAGTTTTTGGTTTTAGTAACCATGATATAACGGCTAATTTATAATAATCTCTAAATCATAAACAATAGTAAAGTACATGCGCAGTATGTGATAGATACTTGATAGAAAGTGCCATTGTCTAATATATTTAACAATGTGACTTTCTGAATACAAAATTGGTAGTTTCATAACAAAGAATACATGATTAAAACACCACTGACAAATACTATCAATGTTTGGAGACCATCATGAATTTCCTCACTTGTAAATGATTCATTTGATCATAACAAAATCTGGGTATTTTTTTTCATTTCAGAATCATCATGAACTTTAAAATCAGCAGTGTAAACAAGAACCTCCTTCACATTTCTTGGTAATGGGTCTCCCAGTATTTCCAAAGAGTACTAAATACCTAATGATTGATCATCTTAATAACAGGCTTAATTGTTACTCCCTACCATACCATCCTTGTAATCAACGTCAGTTCCTAACAACAGGCAAAATTTTACAAGGAGATTTCTACTTTTCTGGTAATTGTTGTATACCTATAAAATATGTTCTTCCTCACCCCTCACTGAAGATGTCTCAAAATTCCAAAGAAAAGGAATTAGCTAAGTGATTGCAGATCGGTTTAAATTTCTATAACAAATAACTTCTTTAAGCATTTTGCCAGGTAAGTTCTTACAAAACCTTGCCAAATTCAGGAAAGGAAGTTAATTGTACCATTAACATTTCCTAGCTTGCAAACACATTCTGTCATTCATTTGTTTCAAGGGACACAGAAGCGTAAGTTAGACTAGATAACTTAGCAACGCTCCCTTTCTTCAAAATTCATAAAGAAATTTTTTGGAACCATTTTGAATGCAATATATTTGAAACAATTGGATAACAGACAGAATTGTCTGTTATCCAATTGTTTCAACTATAATTTAACAGGTGATACGAAGTCAGATGGTTGAAAGATATTGCAAGATATTAACCAATAGCTGACGCAATGAATCATTTTCAGAAAGGGTTGATGGACACATTTATGATAACAGTAACAATGAGAGTAGTACACCACGTTCTTTGGTTCTATCAATTATTATTAAACTCTGTTTTAACAAAAGTGAAGTTCAAACTAAAGTTCTAACTTATACAGGCAACATTTTGCACAACAAATTGAAACTCGAAACTAAGAAACTGATCATGAAAAGTATAGTTGTTGCTTGCTATTGAGGTCTGTTGAACGTTTTGCGCAAGGGAGTCCAGCCATAGTGACGCAAAAAAGGATTTGCTATACACCTCATCAATAAGAGACAGACACTGCTTTTGTCTTTCATCATTCAGATTATTAAAATGGTCTGCATAAACTCTAAATCGCCGAAATCTGCATTTATTTTGGGTGTACTTTTAGTCAATGTTTTCTCATTGCGTAGGTGGTAAACTCAATTCATTGGAAACAGACAGCTCTTGAAATAAAAATAAATGTTCAAAGGTCCGACTCTGAGCTCTGGAGGCAAGAAAATCCTTGGTAAATCTTGAATTCAAAGTAAATATTTTTTTTTAGTTTGCAACAGATCAAATACTAAGCAAAACAGTATTTTAAGTAAGTCAAATCTCACCATGCAACGTGTTGCAATTTGTTACAGCGCAATGTCTTAGTAGAGAAAAATTCAGTTTTGTTTAGGCCAGGAGAACCTGAGAAAATTCAGATTTTACAAAGAATCTTATCATCTATTCATTCTCATACCCAGGCTTATTATCTATTCAATCTCATACCCAGGCTTATTATCTATTCACTCTCATACCCAGGCTTATTATCTATTCACTCTCACATCCAGCTTTATCATCTGTTCACTCACATACCCAGACCTATTATACATTCATTCTCACACCAAGGCTTATTATCTATTCATTCTCATACCCAGGTTTATTATATATTCAATCTCACATCCAGGCTTATTATCTATTCGTTCTTAGTAGGAGTAACAAGACTTAAGAAGCAAACTGGGTTTCATAAGAGTTGCTGAAGTACTCATGCATTAATAATAGTCGTGTCTACCATTTGAGGTAAAGTAAATTAAGAAGCAAAGGTTAAATGTTGCATAGGCTATAAAACAATTAAGATACATTCTTTGGAAAAAGGGTCACTGCGAAAGGTGTTGATCAAGGCTGCAATCTTGAGGACGGAGAAAATCTGCATGTTCCATTCAAGAAATCACTGGCACGACGAAATACGTCAATGTACTGAAAAAGAAACTGTCAAAGTTGTTATGATTTATTTTTTATTTTATTACTTCATTTTTTTATGTAAAAAACGTTAAAAATTAAAAAATTAGTAGCTGTTGTATCGAGAGTTTGCTTTATTGAGGTTTTTTTTGTCAAAGGGAGAAAAATTGGTTCGTTAAACCGAGAGTTCGTAATATCGGTGTTTTGTAATAAAGAGATATTTTATAAGAGTTTTTTAAAGGGAAAAACGAAGGAGAAGAGATTTTTGTTCATAACATCGAGATATACCGTATATTAGGAGTTGTTATTTGCAAAGCAGCATCAGCATCAATCATGCTTAGGTCATGAGATTGACATTTGTGGGGATGTGTGTACTAATGAATTCTAGACAGGGGCTTACATTCATGGAAGCATAAATGTCGCGCTGGAACATTAAGTGCTAGACTTGAATTACAAAATTAGCAAGGTAATAGGCCTAACTGTTTTTTAAATCTTTTCAAATACTTTAGATTCATATCTACCATACCTTTGATTCAAAAGCGACTCTGAAGATTTTGGAATTTGCCATTAAGTTTCAGTTTTCGGTTTTCGCTTCTTGTTGACGGGGCCTGGGTATGAGGTCACATTGTTTATGGCCCATCAGAAAGGTTGACAAGATAACCTTTGATTTCAATACTTTGGTTGAGATGCTATTTAAATTTCATACTGAAGACTGATTATTAAGATCTACAAGCCCATTTTTTATGCTACTTACCAGGAATCTTTTTCAATATTAATTGATTTGTATGATATGCTGAGCGTTCTTTCTACTTAATTTTCCTGGTGGAGCAGTGGTTACTAACCATTCTTTGTATTAAGAACAAAACACCAATTGGTTTAGGACAGAAAATTTGAATTATCTAATCCTAAAATACTTTAAAATGTAATTTAGGCTTTTGATATAAGGCAAAAATTTGTCCAGGCAATGTGTGGGAGGAAAATGATTTATTAATTTAGGTTTTTGTAGAAAAGTTGGACTGACTTTTATTTCTAAATGTTTTAATTAATCACACGCAACAAAACACACACACACACCCAATCTCACAGGCTTTTGTCTATACAAAGGTATATATAGATACAAATCAATTTATCTTTGCATATTCTTGGATATAGAAGTATTCAGAATTGTACCATTGGATAATAAAGCATTTACAAAGTCGCAAACAACTTTAGGGTAGCTGACCTATCATATTTAATAATATTTTATCAATTATTATTCAGTTCATTTCATTCAAAATATCTCAAATTTTGTTACTATAAAAAACTGACCATTAAATACTAAGTTTTGTCTGGATTAAGCAAGAAGTTTTTCATTAAATAGTAGAAATTGTTAACACCAAGAAAACTTTATATACTTCCTGAGCTATACGAAGTTCTTCAAAAGATCTCATTCGAAAATCTCAGTTTTGGAACCATCTAAAACTGATCATTAAATATTACATTTTGCCTGGATTCTCCAAAACGATTATTCACTAAATAGTAGTTGAAATTGTTAACCACCAAGAAAACAAAATACTTTTTGAGTTATACGAAGCTCTTCGAAATATAATTTGCTTAAACCTGCATACCTATATATTGCACTTCAATCATCTAGGTCTATTGCATGATGCAATTTTTTGTATAATTTTCAGCAATAATTTTTAAAATTTGTGACACATAAGTAATTATTGTTGCATCTGAAAGATCCCTTTTTAAATAACTTAGCTGCAAAACGGGGAAAAGAATTGGTTACTCCTACAAGAAATCACCACTTTCCATTTTTAGCGGAGTTTTTGGTCATAAAAATTTTTGATTGCCTTTCTTTGATTCATTAAATAAACCTTGCTTGGGTCGAGTCCTTTTTAAGAATTTGGTAGAAAAACTCTATTTTTCTTGATTGTTGTCAACTGTTTTTGCGACTAGGATTCTTTCAGGATTATCGACTATCGACGACCAGGATTATCATTTAGTAATCAATCCAATACTACCTTCTGTATCTATATTTCTGTAAAAATTCTTGGCAGGCACCTAAACATGCTACTAAGGTAAGAGTATTCAAGTTACAATTGACAAATAAAAAATCAATTGAAATATACGTTCCTTTTGAATTTACTTTATAATGAAAGCGTCAATTTATTTGAGAAATTAAAACAGAAAGTGCATCCTCCCATTTCCTGACAGTGATTCTTTTCAGTACTTTTCCAGGAGAAATTTGATATTTATGTGGCATTTTTTTAGTTGGTCTATGAAATATGGAATATTTGTTTTATGGGTATTAGAATACCACTTCAGACGTCCATGGGTCTCTAGGTACGGGATATGTATTGCCTGAAGGTGAATCAAAATTGCTCCATCACTCGGAAATTAGGCAGCCACTTTTCAAATCAATAGTTGAGCGTTTGAAATCTGTGTGACCTCGGCTATCACCCAAGCTTTTACTCTATAACCATAGCTGAATAGTGAAGCTTAGTGGTTACAAAATCCCTCATCCTTGTTTGGAAAACTTTAACAACCGACTCCCTGAAAGCAATTTTACACCCCTTTCTGAAAAATTTTCTAATAAAGATCTCAAAATGTGCAGTATAATTCCGTTACTGCTAACAAAGCTTCAGGGGAAAATCAGATTGATAGTTATGAGCAAGAAGTTAATTTTCGCCTTTCCTTGGCAAAGCTTTGTGGGTTTCAGATTTCAAACTTCAACAAGACAACAACAACAACAACATAAACAACAGCAATCAAGCAAATTTTTGGAAAATTTTTTATATACAAAAACCATCACTTTAGCCGTCGCTGGCCAGCCCTCAGATGTGACATAGCCCTTTGGCCTCGGTCATTATAATCACATAACTAAAGTATTAAAACAAAAAGATGTTGTCCAATATATTAGGAATTTGCAAGTTAATACTGCCAGTTACAACATCAATTGGGGTATGGGTTTTTAAGCTAAATCTTAGAATAACGCGTCAAAGCTCGAAGCCTCACGACGAAAAGAAAATAACAATAAATTGCCAGAAGAATCATCCTGGGGGAGATTGCCGCAAAAATCCTTGGGTGATATTGAAATGATGCCTCAAGACAAATATTGATAATTTTACTTCATACAGCATCATTCTTTGGAAGTTACCTTAGTATATGTTTCACTTTCCTCCTGGTATATAGCAGTACTTTATATACAGCGTAATGAGAGAAAACACGAATCTTGAAGTTGATAATGGGACAACTTTATTTTTTCTTTTAATTAAATTAAATTCAATTTTTACCTATATTCTTTTTAAGATAGAAAATATGAAGCCTGTGCTATATAGGACACCTTTTAGTTATTAACTATTTTTATTATATAAAACGTATTGCTTTTTATGAAGGGAGCAAAATTACTAAAATATTCATGAAACATTCCAGTAAATTGAAGAACTTGTAAAGAACGTTCCACAAAAAAAAGAGGTTTTGATTTTTGATCTATAAAGCTGCTTGGCAAAACGTCTAAAAAAACTATAAAATTTACAAGAAGTAAGTGTTATAGGTGATTGCCAATCCAGGATAGAATATTTTTAAAACAGAAAATAATTAAGCTTTTCACTAAAATAAATTTACTGGTATACTTTACATAATAACCACTACCCATCCATCCATCTTTCTCTGTTTCTCCCCCCACCCACTTTCTCTCTGTGTCTCTCTGTCTGTCTCTCTCTATGTATATAAATATATATATATATATATATATATACATATATATATACACAAGGTAAAACACGAAAAATAGGAACTATGATTGCAACTAATAGTTCTTATTTTTCGTGTTTTACCTTATATTTTTTGTTCTGCTATATACATTGAGCACCTCTTAATACGAGTACACAAAATTCCAAAATATATGTATATATAGTTACTTTACACTATATATATATATATATGTATATACAAGTATCAATCAAACACCAATCAAACATCAATCAAACATCATATTACACTTCTTTAGCAAATGCGGAGTTTTTAGCATCTTGAAGAAAAATAACTCTGTGTAAGAAATAATAGAGATAGTTGGCCTATTTCCATATGAAGTAGAGATAAGAAATAAAATTAAACTTAAATAAAACTATACAAATACGCCAATTATATCTTTTGCATTTTGAATACGCATGCGTCATTTCAAATTTGATAGAATCAGTGAATGAACCAAGCAGCTTCAAAACCTTGCCTGAGGTAATGAACAGAAAAAAAGTCAAAATTACAGTAATCAGGATGTCACTACAACAAGTTATATGTTCATGTGGCAGTAAAATTTTCGCAGGTTTTTAATTTGTCCGAAACCGATAGGAAAGATATCAGGGTTAATTTTTTTTTGCGATAAAGTTAAGGTCCTGTTCAAACTTTAAAGCATATGACAATTGAATATAAGAATAAGGAGTAGTTGAGAAAAATATAATTGCTTATACTTCTTTCCTTACTATACTAAATTTCTACCAAACTTACTATACTAGACTCTGCTATACGTCATTTCTACTACATATTTTATTAAATAAAAGAACACATGTAATTGAATTAGGGTGAGGGATTATTTGAACACACCTCTGTATGCTGTGCGCGTATTCGAGGAGTGTGCTTATATGAGAGGAGGGGTGTGCTTATATAAGAGGAGGAGTGTGTTTATATGATAGGAGGAGTGTGTTTATATGATAGGAGGAGTGTG
>RDPX01000072.1:741952-754797 GCA_003991215.1 Morbakka virulenta
TTATATGAGAGGAGGAGTGTTTTTATATGAGAGGAGGAGTGTGCTTGTATGAGAGGAGGAGTGTGTTTATATGATAGGAGGAGTGTGTTTATATGATAGGAGGAGTGTGCTTATATGAGAGGAGGAGTGTGATTATATTAGAGGAGGGGTGTGCTTATATTAGAGGAGGGGTGTGCTTATATGAGATGAGGAGTGTTATGATATGAGAGGAGGAGTGTTATGATATGAGAGGAGGAGTGTGCTTATGTGAGAGTAATCACTGAAGTAAATGAATTCGGTAAAAATAATCAAGTCTTCCAGCATTATTGTCAACAAAATATTTTATTTTTTAAAAGTAGTTAAGAAAACTGGCTCTTTGAATAAAAATAATAATCACGACACATGCGTAAGTTAAACATTTGGGACTGTTTTGAAAAATATTTCAATAAAATCTTTGCTTTTTTATAGTGACCAGGTTTGGACAGGAAAATATTAGGTTTCTAACTATCAATCGTATTTCATAAGTAAATGAAGAACACTAGGCATATGTGAAAACAACAATGACCATGCGTATTGTTTCTCTGGCAATTTCTTTGAAATATATACCAATATAATGCCGCAAGCAGTTAATATTCTCTGAAATACACAGTTTTATTTTCAGCCAACTTTCATCAGAACATGTGGATTGTTTCCATAGTAGCATCAGTTGTTGAATGGTTTTTTGGGCTAATAAATTTACCTCGGTAGTTTCTATGATACATTATTCATATTTAAACCTAGATTAGCCTCGTCAATCCCTTACATTCTGCCAAGTCTCACGGGACTTTGCTAAGGACTGGCTTAGGTGGGGATATTGACAGACCTTGAATAGGAGATTAGAGTCTGCTTTGAATGAATATTGATATACAGATGAATGTTTTGGACTTTGAGCTGAAAATTTGGTTAGAAATTCAAGTTGATAATGTAAAGTAAGAAATTAGAAATATCTAGGCAATCATATCAAATATCTGAATAATAACTACCCTTGCTTTAAAAAAAGCAACAAAATGTACTCTGATTTTCGTTGTCAAGTTCAAGTATTCACTTGTTTTGACACAAAAATATGAAATTAGAAGTAATCACACAAGCAATGAAGTTGACATTAAGGCAGATAGTTAATTTGTCATCTTAAAAAGTATATAGTTCATTCTTATCCTGTCTCCTCTGTTATTCTAGGTAATACCCAGTCAAGCAGGTTATTGAACAAATTACCAGCCTAAAACAGGGTTAACCATACTTTAAATCCAAGGACAACAGGCTTTCATAACAGGTTAAGGCTTAAGCATTCTTACTTAAAAAACATATAGAAATGAAAATAAAATTGACCCTTGAGACTCAGGAGTAAATTCCTTTGTGAAATGAAAAATGTCAGCGGGATTTGAGTACAATTTTTATTAAGGTCATAAAAAACTTTTATTTGCTTAAATCCTTATCAAGAATTAATCTATTATCAATATATATTTAGGATATGAGGCATAGAGGGTTAATTTTTATTTGTACAGTGTATTAAGCAATAATCTGGTAGTATTTTTGTCTCTTTCAACTGGCAATTTTCTCACGCTTCTAAGTGCCTCCTACAAACTTCATACGTCAAAATAGTACATTGTGTTGAGATTACAAAAATTTCTAGATTTCAAAATCGTAAAAAAAGAAGTCGAAACGATTTCACTACATTAAGAAATGCCTCATAAAAATCTATTAAAGAAACTGCATATCATAAAAATCCTACATTCGAAATTCGAAACCTTTTTAATTTTAAGAATCATTCCCTCTGTTTATTAAGTGTAGCAATACGTTCACTTCTTATCGAAGACAATAATTTTTTCAGTTGTGTATAAATATTCTTGGCTTTTCTAATCGAAGTATATTGAACACTCTAATATTGTATTTGCATAGGACCAGAAAAAAATATTTTTCTTCATTTAATTATACTTGACAGTAAGGTTTTAATTTGTAGTTCGTAAACTGAAGGCATTTTTTCTAGGCTGATTGGTAAAGCAAAAGCAAAATAAACAGCTTAAATCTACTTAACTTTGGCTATCTATTAGCTCAAAACTATAATTAAATTGTGATATATTTAGATATATATTTTATGGAAAAAGAAAGGGTCACAATTCTGTCAAACATTTTTGATAGCATAATAGAATAATGTTTTCTTGAGCGTCCCATTTTTTTCAATGAAAATAGTAAATATGCTTCCCTGCTGTCACCATAAACCTTTTCATGAACATGATTTTTGATGTCATCATGATGAAGTTTGTTAGATATAATGACAAAATAGAAGAACATGAAAACCAGATTCGAGCCAAAAATTTCAGCATATGTAGATCATAATTGAAATTTGGTGCAAGTCACCTTAAATTCCATACCCCTTATCAGAGGAATTTATATGGATGCCAGGACTGGTAGTTGGAGAAATATCAAACTTGTGCAATCTGTTTTTTAAATAAGTCGATAAAAATCTATTTGCATGTCAAATTTGATTTGGTCAAAACAAAGACTACAACTAGTTTTTTCTAATCCTGAATATATATTCTCCCTTTGAGCAGCTCTATGTCAGATATTCCTCACAGAAAAGGTTTTTTAGGGGCTTATGAAATCCGTAGTCGATACTCTATCTCACCTTAATGCTTCGGGGGAGGGGGGGTTTAAAGCAGGAAAATATTTACCTTGTGAAACTAAACAAGATAATGAGTCTTAAACATTTATGAGAACACAAATGTTGGTGGTTTGTTTTTGTTTTTCTTTGTTTTGCTAGCGTTTTATTTTTTAGTGTTCATTTTCCCCAATTTGGGGCTCGAACTGTCCCCTTTAAAGGATCCATTTTAAAGCATAAGGGAATTATTTTGCCTAGAAGTCCTTCCTGATTCAAACCCTTAAAACAGACGTTAACCTGCAACTGACCCATAATATTTCATTTAACCAACAAGCTTGGCAGACACCGGTGACAAAGATTAAGATGAACTAATATAGTTTGAACAGGAAAGAAAATACAAAAAAATAATGGAGGTTTGAACTTACCATCTTGGCCAAACCTACTCTCATCCTACCACCATTTCGCGACAACAAGTAAAGAGCGTCCAGTTTTACCCAATAATTAACCAAGGCGATTTTTCACAAGTCTTGTTACTCGTTAAGAGCCTAAATGATCAAATAGAAAAATATTTATAGGTTAGTATCTTTTCAGACGATATAAAAAAGTTGATCTTTTTTTTTTATCATGGTCATCGCCATAATGCAATGTAGCTCACCATAAGAGGATCATTATCGTTATCGAATGAAATAAATGAAAAATGTCGGGTTTTGGGATTAAATATATGATATTGTCATAGGGTTTTACATGAGAATGATGAGAATATCATGGGTAGACCATCAAACAAATGAGGCAGTTTTGAGGAAAGCTGGAGCAGAAAGGTGTCTGATGAAAACTATTCGTGAAAGGCAGATGAGATTTATCGGACATATCATGAGAAAGGAAAGACTAGAAAAGTCTTACCATCACAAGTCGTATTGAAGGCAAGGGAAACAGAGGAAGACAAAGACTTACATACTTGGGAAGTCTCAAGTGCCATATTAAAAAGTGTATATCAGCAAATGAGAAGGAAAAGGTAAAAGCTGGAGATCTGTTACATATGGTGAGAAATGGGAATCTATGGAGAACCATGATCGCCAAATCTGGAATGGATGTGACACCAAGAGAGAGAAATCGTCAGCCTGTTAACCTTGAATTTGACTTCACTTGACACCGTTCTCACCAAATATTGTAGTCATAAATGTGAGATCATGAACAAATTCAATGTTCTCCATCAGAGATGCTTGTCATCTGGCAAGTGAAGTTGCTAAAGTGACCTCATGAAAAGATGCTTCTGTGAGTGTTACAAAGTGAAAGATTAGGGTTCTGGAGTTGATTCTTACAGTTAGTAACAAGTCATAGGAGAGGAGCCTGGACCATTATGAAAAGATTCATCCAATACAATCGTTGCCTGCAAATTACAAAACAGCCCCAGTCTTAGATTTCAACAAGTCACTTTTTGGAGACGTCACAAAACCTAACCAAGTATTCTGTCCGATATAATAAACACAGATTTGCGTACGCACATATCTATACTCCTGAAGAAGTGTATTAGTTATTTTTTAAACAATGTGTTGTACTCTCATTTCAAATGACAGAAAAATAGTCACATTTTTGCGTTTTCTTGTTTTATCAGAAACAATTGAACGGGTTAATTAAGTTATAATTTTTAAATATGATTTTATCTGATATGGTGCAATTGCCAGTGGTTTGATGAAAGAACCTTGCATGATATAAAATAATCAAATTTTCTTTTGGTTTTTAACGTCATTTTTCCAAGTAAATGGGATCAGACTATGCCCTTTTGGAACCTTGTTGTGTCAGTGAGAAACTGTTTGGCCAGATGCCTTTTCCAACACCAACCAATGGTATTTTCTTTCGTAAAATTACTCCTTTTTTGCCCTGTCGGTAAATGGAGCCCAAAACCTTATGGTTGCAATACATCTTTATTGGCCATTACGCCACGACTCCTTAACTTAAATAATCAAATATATTAATCGAATATATTTGGAATTCCTCACAAATGTTTGGTACACTGTAGATAACTGGATTATCTATGCAGTGACTTTTTATTTACTTTGTATCAAAATTACTGAAAGGGACTAGATTTTACGACTTCATAAATACATCGTGAATACGACTGTTTTTCAAGAAGCATATCAATTTTTCTAAATACGCATGCGTTGAATGTATCGGCATTGACAATAAGAAAGAAAGATGCTGCCATCAAAGGATATTAGCTCTTTAATATTGCCGTATTTCTATATTTTTATCTGAGATGCTATTTTAACAATTGTATTAAAAAGTATTTTAGATATCCTCTTTAGAGGTTGAATACTAATTTTTTCTCTTCTTATTGGTAGTCAATAATATTCGACTCACATGGAATATCTGCCAGAATTAAGTTTATTTATGATATTAAAGTATTCAAAAATAGCTTTCTTCAAGGATGTCAAATTTTCCATGATATTGAACTCAGCGGTATTTACTCACAAGGTAAATTTTTCTAAAATTATTGCGGATCTTTTATCACGAAAGGCAAAATTGCAAATGAGGCTTGCTCTATGATTTGTTCCTATTACAGTATGTACCAAATCCTTTACCAAAATGCCGCCGTATCTTTATTTCTAAATAAAGTATATCCATTAATCTTAAAATAATGTCTCGTTTTCCTTAGATTAGTCAACCTGTTTGCGTAAATGTTGAATAAATCATCATCAATCTATGAATATCGATAAATCATTATGTTCAAATAATACATAATTAAAGGTGGGAACGTAAAATATCCCAAACTAACTTGAGACTTGTTTACAATTCCATTTTTGCCGACATTTATTTCTTTTCTTTACTGCTTTGTAAAGCTAAAGTTTTACATTGTTTAAAAATAATAGAAAAGAAACATGCAATTGATTATTTCCTAATTCCTAAATGGGCCAGACTCAAAACCGTCAAAGCGGTTTCTGTGTCCTAGTATTCTCGTGCACTTTATCATAATACATATACTTTATCATATACATATACCTAGTTATTCGGAAAATTACAATATAAAATTCATTGCTTCCTAATGTGAGACCAATTTTACATGTTGAAAAGTTTATAAGGCTATTTTGTAGACTATGTAAATTGTCTGTTATGCTTTTGTCCAATTCTCTTCTTCATTAACAATACTTGACAGACAAATAGATAGATAGATAGATAAATAGATAGATAGATAAATAGATAGATAGATAGATAGATGGATGGATGGATAGATTTACCAAATTTTGGTACATATGAGTAATATGTAATAGGGCTGGCACCTGACAGAACAGAACAGCCACCCAGCAGCCTATCTATCTATCTATCTATCTATCTATCTATCTATCTATCTATCTATCCATCTATCTATCTATCTATCCATCTATCTATCTATCTATCTATCTATCTATCTATCTATCTATCTATCTATCTATCTATCTATCTATCTATCTATCTATCTATCTATCTATCTATATACCTATATACCTATATACCTATATACCTATATACCTATATACCTATATACCTATATACCTATATACCTATATACCTATATACCTATATACCTATATACCTATATACCTATATACCTATATACCTATATACCTATATACCTATATACCTATATACCTATATACCTATATACCTATATACCTATATACCTATATACCTATATACCTATATACCTATATACCTATATACCTATATACCTATATACCTATATACCTATATACCTATATACCTATATACCTATATACCTATATACCTATATACCTATATACCTATATACCTATATACCTATATACCTATATACCTATATACCTATATACCTATATACCTATATACCTATATACCTATATACCTATATACCTATATACCTATATACCTATATACCTATATACCTATATACCTATATACCTATATACCTATATACCTATATACCTATATACCTATATACCTATATACCTATATACCTATATACCTATATACCTATATACCTATATACCTATATACCTATATACCTATATACCTATATACCTATATACCTATATACCTATATACCTATATACCTATATACCTATATACCTATATACCTATATACCTATATACCTATATACCTATATACCTATATACCTATATACCTATATACCTATATACCTATATACCTATATACCTATATACCTATATACCTATATACCTATATACCTATATACCTATATACCTATATACCTATATACCTATATACCTATATACCTATATACCTATATACCTATATACCTATATACCTATATACCTATATACCTATATACCTATATACCTATATACCTATATACCTATATACCTATATACCTATATACCTATATACCTATATACCTATATACCTATATACCTATATACCTATATACCTATATACCTATATACCTATATACCTATATACCTATATACCTATATACCTATATACCTATATACCTATATACCTATATACCTATATACCTATATACCTATATACCTATATACCTATATACCTATATACCTATATACCTATATACCTATATACNGGTTACCAACCGTGCAAAAGAAAATGCGACTCCTGCAACAACTTTGTTGATAAAGTCGATTCTTTCCGATGTAATGCAACAGGGAAAGTATTCAAAATTCACAAAGCCATCACTTGCACTACACCTAACATCATTTACATAGCTTACTGCACAAAATGCAAAAAACAAGGAGTTGGTTCAACTGAGGACTGGAAACCAAGACTTTGTAATTACAAGTCGCATATCAAACGACGTGTTTATTCATGTTCAATAGTAAGACATTTTATTGACGATTGTCCAGGTGATGATGATAATCCATTTAAATATTTACGTTTTGTGTTAGTTGACTACGTTGAAAACGTAAGTGTTGAAGAACGTGAAAGCATTATGCTTGAAAAAGAAAAGTTTTGGATTGGCTCCATTTGCACTATCCACAAGGGACTTAACGGTTTTCATGATTGGAGACGTACTAAACGGGTACAGAAATTTAAAATCGGAGACTGGTAGTTTTTAGAACATTTTTCTCTCTTTCTGTCACTGTCACGTCACTTTTTGTCTCACGTGCCGTTGTGACCGTTGAGAAGTGTGTTGTCATTGAAAACAAAATTCTTTTTGTTCACTTCACAGCTCCCCTAGTGACAATTGTCTTTTATAAATTTTTGTTGCATGGCAATTATATAATTATCTTGTCACTTAGCAATTTGTTTGCAGTCTTATCACGTGTACGTTTTTTGCTTGTCAGTTTCTTGATCAAGTCTGTTGTAGACAGACGAAAATTTGAAATAATAAATAAAAATTTGATTTACTCAAGTAAATGTTGGCATACTTTCTTTAGTATGTATTTATATGTTGCTTGCGTAATGCGGAGCTCACTGTGCTTGCGTAGTTTGAGCACTCTGACAGGATCCCACAGTAACTCTTTAGGCTGTATTTGCTCCGGCAACATGGCCAGAGAGTTGTCTCAGAAGCTCTGTGCTGCCCTGATGAGCCCACAAAGTGGGAAAACAGAAACAGTACTGTCTGCAGATATACATGTATACATATATATATATATATATATTTATGTATACATGTGTGTGCGTGTGTGTGTATGTGTGTTTGTGTGTGTGTGTGTGTGTGTGTGTGCATCTGGAGTCGATTTTATATAAGACCATTAAATTAAATTTTAAGCAAGTAAAAAGTTAGGAAATCAATCTTTTGCACAAATATGCAATATATCGAAGCGAAGTAAAAAAAAATGGAAATTTAGTATTTGCAACAACAGCTTTTGTCCAAACATTTATAATATATAAATCAATGACATCTTTACTTGAATAAAAGGTCTTGGTACCCTTTAAATAGCGATCTGTTTTATGTTACCATTCCTTTATTACATTTGAGTTAGATATTCTATTTCAAAGATCATTAAATGCTTTATCTTCTTCTTTTTCATCTTTCGGCTGCTCCCTGTTATGCGTTGCCACAGCGCTGTCGGCAGGGTCTTCCCTTCTCGCTCCTTACCCCTCATGTCCTCTTCTACTGCATCCATGTAGCGTCTCCTACGTTGGCATATCTTCCTGCTCTCCGGCAAATTCATGGCTAACATTAAATGCTATATGCGTTGTCTAATTGTACCAACTTGTGGCATCGAAGAATGTTTTCATGTTGCAGGATATATTGTAGGGTTTTACATTATGAGGAGCGTTATTTTAACTTTTAAAAAATTTTACATGATGCCCTAAAGTATGGTCCATGGGATGCGCCGAAGGGGTATGTTTTCTCAAGCTGCATTTTTATGACAGAACGTTTGAAGAAATAAGCCTTTACAGGTTATTTTTTTAGGTTCTCTTGCACAGTAAACACTCATTTTTTTCATGTCCAACATATTCTTTCCACATTCCGGTTATGTTGTTTGTTATATGTAGTGGACAAAGTGATATGCTATTAAAGACCTTGCAATGAATTTATTAAGATAGAGTAGTAAAGAGTTTTAGTGAATTTCATCCACCCAAAATAAAATTAATTAGACCATAAATTCAATTCAATAAATATAATATTTTTTCTAACAAGAACAAAACGTCTTAAGGCCTGCGGCTGTTAGTGAATTTCAAAGGTGGAATTGATCACTGGCGTCGAACAATAACATTGATTAAAACTGAAAATACTTCTGTCCAAGACCAGTCTAAAACCAAAGTCCAGGCATTTTTCATCGTACCCACTGAGCCAACCACGTCTAATTTGAAAATAAATAATTTTTTTTTGTTATTGTAAAAGTTTTGGCTGGAAAATAGTTAATTACTTCATCGTGTGACGCTGTCTCCAGTTAAACCAGATTGCGCACCGACATGTGAATGTATTTTCCATTGATTCTAGTCTTTCGTTACAATTTTACTTTGGTCTGAAGCTAACTGTGGCCAAACGTAAAAATTGTCACGCCAGCATTTGCAATGACGTCCTCATTTTCTTTTCCCTTCTACCATCCCTTCTAGACATATTTTAGGTAATCTTGTTTCAGATTTTTTTATGTACCCAAAGAGTTTTAGTACCTTGCTCTTGATTACTGGAGTGACTGGTGTCAGTGCTGTGATCCTGAAGTGTTTCTTAATTGGGGTGTGATCTGTTAGTCTGCTGCCAGTCATGAATATCATTTGGTGATATGGAAATGATTCCTCAGCAAGGAAATTGTCCAGTTGATGCACTCCAGACCATAATGTACAACTGCGAGTATGTAAATTTTATAAATGAGGGCTTTGGTGTGATGTGGTACTCATTTAGTAGTTAATAACAGTTTGTTTATCTAAAAGGCCGTCCATCCTAGACTTATTCTGTGTTAAACACCTGTTAATCCATCATTAGTGGAAGAGAGTTTATGCCCAAGATATACAAAATTATGTACTTGTTCTATGATACTGAGCGCAAGATTGCTGTGTGGATCGGTTGTCATACATTTTGTCTTTGAAATGTTGATAAAAAGTCCAACTTCAGCTGAGTATTTTACTAAGCAGTCAAGAAATTTTTGAAGTTCTTCCCGAGAGTTATTTGTAAGTGCAATGTCGTCTGCATAAGAGAGATTTGAAATTAGTTTTCCACCGATACTGAACCCTGAAATACACTCGGGCTCAGCTTTCCTTATTACTTAATTACTATTCATCCAGTCTGTAATATTATCTTAAGGAATTTCTTGTGTGTTCGAACAGGTTTTGATGTTGCTAAGAGGCTTCGTTTGGACAACATTATTGACTTTGTTGTCATCAATGTTTTTCCATGATCAAGAATAACAAGACTTTCAATTACAAGACCTGGGTTAGCAGCAGTTTAAAACAACACTGCCGTATATTAAATTCTCCATGAATCAATGAAAACGTATTGGTATACTGTTGGGTTCTATAATTCTCATCAATAGACATGGTTCAATACTTAATTATTAAAATATTAGATTATATATTACAAGATATGCATAATGTATGTAATATATGTAATATTAAAATATTTTAGAGAAAAGTGAGATATATGTGCATCGAACTGGGTAGGAACTAGTTGCTATGGCTGTCAAGGCCACATGCTTTACCAACTGAGCTATCGGCTCTGTCTTCTTAACCAGATTATTTAGCAACGATTATTTTATTCCCACAAGTTTTCTTGTTCTACGTGTCTGTTAGGAACAGTTGTTCCAGTCTCAGAAATGAAGTATTCTGTGTGAGGCCGATCCCTTTAAGCGTGATTGGGATGAGATGTTCAGGTAGGACCTGGAAAAAGAATTTTGTACAAATAAAGGGTATATTGGATTTCTTGTTGGGTTTGTTTTCATGTCTCAGTTCATTGGTTTTCAAAACAAGCTTTCGAAGAAATTGTGATGCATTGGACATAGAGCAGTCTGTAATCTTTGTGTTTTGCATCAGTGCAGATTTTTAATTTTATAAAAATATTAAAGATATTTTTGAAGTATTGTTTAACAATAAGTATGGAACTCATGTTTTTGCACAATCAACAAAAATGCCTTGTTGTATTACTTGGGTAGTACATGGTACATTTTTAAGTGTCTTTAGTTTGCATGGAAGTTGAATAAAGATAGTGCATAGAGTATACTTCAAAATTGTATTCTATCAAAATTAGACAATGCAATATACTATTCTTTACAGCCTATTTTAGAAATATAACACCTTCTTCATCCTAATAAAAGCTATTTCCTAAATACGACACTTCACTTTTCTAGAACCCAAGCTACTTTCACTTAGGAAATTTTGGCCAAGAAAAAAGACAGATTGGAAGATGGGCGGCTGGTGTTTCCACCATTTTGAAATATTTGCGAATATTGTCTTGATATTCCTTACTGCGGCAACTGTGCAAGACCTTGCAGTCTTTTAATCTTGGTTCCAATAAAGTGACGATAAAAATGCCCACCAGTGACTGCACTATTTTCTCTTTTTTTCTGTTGATTCTCACTTGTAGTTTCATCATATTTCAAAATGTTTTAGATCGTTTTTAAATATTTGTTGAGTAAATGGCCAACTATTTCTTCTTATTTTCTCTTTTAGTGCCCACCAAGTGCATATCTGTAAGAGCTTTATCAGGTCTTGAGTCTTAAGCTTTTTCTGAGCTTTGTTTCGAGAGATACATCGTCAGACTGACGATGAGATAAGTGTAGCTCAGAAAAAGCACAGAACAAGCTTACGATTAAGACATGATAAGCCTCTTACATCTATTGCTTATTTTGAGTCCATAAAGTTCAGAATTTTTATGTGCATATCTGTCAATCGCATTTTCACATTTCTGTTTTTCTATAGCATTTTCTCCATTAAAAATTGTCAATTTATTCTCATACATTGCTTCCGGGTCCAAAATTGATGCCTTGAATAGCATTTTAGGGAAAAGTACTGTATTCTCTATCATCTATTATATTTTTCTTTATTTATTTCTATATTATTCTATATTATTTCTTTATTTTTGCAGACTATTTTGTAATAGCCATGGAGTTGAAAACTCAGTCGAGTTTGGAGCATCAACACTTCAATATAAAATATCCTCGTTTGTTCATATGTCTGATTCATAAACAATTAGAAAAAGGGTTTCAAAAATGCGAAGCAGAATATTATTGGCAGATAAATGAATCTATCTGCTGGTAACCATACGTCAACAGTACCATGTGGTTGTTTTCAAAAAGTCCAATATTGACGTTTAATTGTAAAACATGAACCTTAGGCAAAGAGGTATCTCCAGTGTAATTTATTTTCGAAGAAAATACTAAGTTTACAGCATAGAAATAGTCAGAAAAAAGAATTAAGTTAAGCTCCCGAAAGCCCAACTTTCTACGAAGAAAATCTAATCTAACTCTCCATATCATTTGATAGGCCACATGGTTTTCTATATACTCCCTTAAAAGATTATTCTCAAAGGAAGTGTCAAAGTGATTGGCAGTTTTAATACAAACCTGACCATTAAAACATCAGCAGGCTGAAATATGTTATAAGCACTTGTCCTGGAGAAAATGTTAGGCTAATTATTATACCAATTTTTCGCATTGGTCCTTCTACTGGGTGAAAACGAAGATTTCAAGATGAGAATAGAATCAAAAGTTCTTTTATGGATTCGGATAGGAAAATTGGTTTTAGAAGGCCGAAAAAATCCCACAGTAAACTTTAAAATGGATAATAAAACTCCAGTTTTTGGTAAAAATGCCTTTCAAGGGTTGGCTATTTGCTTGTTGACATACAGTCATACAT
>RDPX01000072.1:770342-808784 GCA_003991215.1 Morbakka virulenta
TCTCTCTCTCTCTCTCTCTCTCTCTGTCTCTCTCTCTCTCTCTCTCTCTCTCTCTCTCTTTCTCTCTCTCTTACTCTCTCTCTCTCAGTCTCTCTCTCTCTCTCTCTCTCTCTCTATATATATATATATATATATATATATATATATGGATAGATATTTATATATATATTTATATATTTATATAGATAGATAGATAGATAGATAGATAGATAGTTAGATGTATCACTGTATAGGATTTGATATAACGGTGGAAAAATCTACCATTAGCAGATGAATTTGTTTTACACCAATAACAGTGACCTTGAAAATTTCTCTTAATTTTATTAGCCTGTTAATACTGATTATTTTTGTTGAGACATAGAATGCAAAAGAGAAACTAAATTTTTAAATGACTTCTCAGCTTTAAGAATATACTTTAATGAAAATCTTATAATTTGCTCCTGTAGCTAATCTGATCATTTTATGTCATTCCTTTTAAAGACAGGCGGACAAAGAGACAGCAATCGCTGAATTAAATCTCACTAATTCAGGGTGTTTTTTTTGTAAGAATTTCCTTATGTTCTGGAGTGACTTAAGAACTTTATTATTTTGTCATTGTCGGTTTTTTTCCACACAACTAAAAAAATATGTTGTCCAAATGTTTACGGATGTTAATCAAGTGAGGTATTGTTTTGTAAACAATTAAGTATAAGTAAATAAAGGATAAATATTCTATGACCTCAGATTAAGTTAACAAAATAATAGCAAACTTGTTCCGTGTGGAAAGGATTTTCGCGGATATTACATCAACTTTTCCCCTTGTGGTATAAATTAAGCATTAAGAGCGTATCTAATGCCATATTCACCTTTGAAATAGAGGATTCTTATAAGCTGAGCCGCTTAGGATTATTATGTTCCAATTTTTGACATCCTTTACTTTGTCCTTTGCCAATAAAGTTTATTTTTTGTATATTCAAGTTGAGTGAAAAGACCTTTTTAGTGTATGTAGGTAAAGTTTCTTTTAAACCGTTTTTATACTTCTTTACTGTAGATGTTCTTGTTGAGATTGCCAAGATGAGCTAGAGGAAGTTATTTGACATTTCAGATCGGATAAAAACGAAGAGCTGCAGCTGAAGTCTTGAATGTATCAAATGAAATAAAAAGAGAAGGATAAAGAATGGATAACGATAATGACAAGTGAAGAAGATGATGTAGAATCTTGACAAGGGAACTTTTAAGGACTGCAAAGGAAATGAGCATATAAAGGTTATTGAAGAATAGGAAATGCTTCAAATTTTTATTGAATTAGACGTGAAAGTGCAGTAGTACAATAGTGATAAAATGATCAAATCAACCGAATAGCATGGAAGAATTTAAACCCCGGTCATGTCCCTGATAATACTGCATCCTTTTCTCTGTTTCAAGTACCATTTTACTACGTTTGTACATGCTTTTTGTGATATAGAATATAAATCAATAAATTAGAAAAGGATTGAAAAATAACAATTAAAATAACATATATAAAAAGTGCCTGTTTAAGTGCCTGTAAAGTTTTAATCAGAGTGAAAGACCCAAAGAAATAAATTAAAAGCTCTCAAACATTCCTAAAAACGACAGATTTTTTGACTACTTAACTTCTGAGGACTTTTATTTTTCAATCCAGTTTCCTCCTTTTTTTTTAATACTCTGGTTTGATTTAGTAAATACCTTCTGAGCTGAGGAATGTATTTCATTATTATATAAGTAATTATTATATAAGTAATTAAATATAAGTAATTAAATATGGTTGTTGTATTGTATTTTAAAAATGGTCTTTGTCAAATCTCTGCTGATATGAAAATATATGAAACGATTTCCAGTTTATAAATGCTTACCACTCAATTTCGTAACTCTACAAGAAAATTTGCAAGAAAAACAAAATCAAGCAAGCTTACCATACTACTGCCTGATTTGCATTTGACGAAGGATTTACGCTGAAAAGGCTTGAGTGCTTGAAGGTACTCCGTATTGCATAAAAGGTGTTCGAAAACAGAAAATACTTTGCGCAGATCAGATAATATTGCATCAAGGGTAAAACAAATTAAGATTAAAAACATTTCTTTATACATTGAAATATATCTACCTATCTATATATATATATATATTGAAATATCTATATATCTATATATATATATTGAAATATCTATATATCTATATATCTATATATCTATATATCTATATATCTATATATCTATATATCGGTATATACGTGGACAATTTGGTTCATATCAAAGTGTATGTTTTTCTCTTGTTATTCAAATTAGTTTTATCTCTAATGCGCACATTCCTGCTGATTTTATATCATAAAATATTCAATTTGTATACTGGATTATGTAGAAATGGCATTTTTAGGTCATTTCATTTCAAATAAACCATGAATTAATAGGAGTTTAATAAACATCAGTGAAAATATGTCACACAAATTCTGCTTAGATATGTAGACATTAATAACTGTTTTGAGGTATCATATTCATCCCAAGACCTTTTAGTTAATTTGGGGACAGAAAATTTAGTATTAATCACGGGTTTGTTAAGCTTTGAATATTTTAAATAAAATTTCCCTCCGTAAGATATTGTTGTATTCATAAAGTTTTTTTGGTAGATTGTTGAAATATAAAAGAACATTTTTTAGTCCGTAATGAAAAAGTACAAAAGATGAAATTTGGAATCTGCACTTATTCTTGTATTTTTCTTCTTTAGACCTGAGTAAATATATGCGTGCGTAAATACTATCAGTTTCATCTGGTTTTTATCAGCAAAAACTGCAAGAGAGCAATCAAAGTTAAATTATTTTCCTTTCTGGACATTCATTTTAAATTAATGTTCGGTAATTTTCTATTCAAATTCATAATCAATGAGAGAAGCTCTAGAGACCACATCTGGTTAGCATTGCTAAAACAACATTGAATTTGAAGAAAAGGCAGTAATGACCGATTTGAAATCTACAGTCTGTATGTGCTTTCATTTACAGACAACAGTCACAACCTAACTGAATCAATAAGATTTTGCATGATGGCTAAGAATACGTAGACAGTTTGTTTATTGCTCCTTTGTGAAAGCGGCTATGAATTGGCAATCGTCAGTATTGTTTCGTTTATTAATAATAATACAAAGACCTTAAAATCGCCTTTAAGGAGGAAAATCGTCAGCTAGTGTGGTTTGAACGAGTTCCTGCTAAAGTCCTCTAATACTCCCGTTGCATTTTCCTCGTTTCTCAGACTGTGTACGATATTCTATGGCGGCAGCATTTTAACAAAGGTTTATTTATTCAAGGCCTGTCGTGTCTAATCGGATTGTCAACTGTCATCAAAAGGGTTTGTTGGTCGAGCGAAGGTCCGACAATTGTGAATCAGCCATTTGTATAAAAACATTAAATGTATTCTTCCAACAGACGAAGCTTTATAATACATTTCATGACACCATGCTCTCCGTTTTGTCCGCCGGCCTCTTTTTCTCTTCATACATACATTACTGCCATTAACAGATCCAGATTAGCTTGATGCAAGCGTTTGCTATTGTATGAATACATCTTTTTCTGTCCATCGCATGGGTATAAACAGCTTAATACCCTATAGTATTGTTCAAATTTATTTACCATTCCGTGAATTAAAAGCTTTTCAAAGGGAGGAGAAAATATTCACCTGCCAACGATTAGAGCGGAATAAGCTGGATTATATGATTGTTCATTTGGGGAAAATATCACAAGTGCCTTTAAATCTTTCTTAGCTGAGATTTTTATGAGCGTTACGTCAAGAATTGTTAAGTACGAGGTATATCTCCACCCTAATACTTGTCCTAATAATTTCACAGTTTGGTAAATTTAATTGTCTTCTTCCAAAAGTGTTAATCTTCACTCTTGTGCACCATTTATAAAACTTTTCGGATCTCCTAGACTGACACCTGCTGATAAAGTATTAATAAAGCTCTGTAAATAGAAAAAAGGTAACATAATAAGTCTGTTAAAAATTGTTCATAGTTATTAATTTTTACAAGTTCAACCTCTTTTAAGTCCCAATGTACAAAGTTTTCTGTACAATGATTTTAGCGGTTCATTGTGTACTCATCAAAACATTTAGCTGTAAAAGCCATTAATTTTTGTGTACAATTTTCTCAAACGGAAAGCGGGAATTTTGTACAACTAGCAATCTACTGTTGGCTTTCTTACTGGAAGTCATTGTATCCGTGGTCTAAATTTGTTAAAGGGTTGTGAACATTAGTAACCCTTATCGACATATGTTACTTAGGATTATTTCTTTAAACCTAACGCAAAATTTGCTTGAAAATTCTAAACGTTATGAACTCAGAGGAAGCTATAGATGTAAGAGATTTATCATGTCTTTAGTCGTAAGCTTTTTCTCAGTTCAGACCTTCTTTCTTTAAACCTAACGCAAAATTTGCTTGAAAATTCTAAACTTTATTGACGCTGTATATGTAAGGGCTTTATCATGTCTTGAGTTGTAAGCTTTTTCTGAGCTCAGAAAAAGCTTACGACTTAAGATATAAAATTTGTTTTTAAAAATGAAGAGTGTTAACAGGAAACAAAAATAATTTTTGTTTCCTGTTAACATGCTTTTTCAAAATCGACATTCAGTTTCTCTAAAAAACACATAATAGAAGCCAAGATTTTTTCAGAATTGATTTTTATTTAAAAGGTAAAATTTGAAGCAATCTTCAAGATCAGTTCAGAAGATGCTACAAGTTAACAACCTATAGCGTCTTATCACTTTTTCAAAAAATAAAACCTCTAAAATACCATAAAATTCCGGATATAGGCCCTGGGCTTATATCCAGTGAATGGTCTATTTGGATGGGCCTATATTCGGGTGGGCTTATATCCTTGTGGGCTTAAAAGCGGGATGAATTTTTTGTTAGAACCAAAATAAAGCAATTTTCTTAGCATCAAAACGTCTTATTTTCCAGAAACCACAACTGGAACTGAAAAGTTACTGGATTACTTAGAGAAAAATGAAGAAATGAAGAAGAAAAATGGGTACTAAAATTTTAATTTCTATCATTGAAAAAGAAATGTTGAATAAATATGCCCAAGAAGTTTCTGCTGGGTAATTCTTTAATTATATGAGGAACCATGGCTTAATGGTTAGCGCAACTGCACTGTAACCAAGAGGTTCGGGGTTCGATTCCCTGAGCGGGTGACTTTAGAACTTCACAAAAGAAAAAGCCATTGGTTGGCGTCAGGAAGGGCATCGGGCCAAGAAATTCCTCACTACCAAATCCACGTCCCTGTGAAAGCCACCGTCTGAGCCCCATTTACTGGGGAAAAATGACGTTAAAACAAACAAAAAATTTAGTTACATGTATTATTCTCTTTTATTTCGGGACACATGAGATTTAAAAAACTATTTTATCTTAGTATGACACATTTACAAATATTGTTGTGTTAATTATGATATCTTATCTTAGCTTCATGAGGAGAAATTGATAAAATTCAAACAACATTTGGATTTTTCTTTAAAAATCTCATTTCAGGTAGTTTAGTTGATTGTAATTTCCTTTTGGCTTGGTAAAGAAGGTTGGCTTGACGCCAAGTGAATTTATTAATTTTTTATTTTTGAGTCTACATCATTCCTGCTGGCATTTCGTACAACAACTGTATTCATACCATCATCGTCTTTAGACAAGAATGATGAGAAATCTTTCAAAAGAAGCATAATGGATTAAACTATAATTCTTCGAATTCAATTTATTTTTAACAATAAAAATAGTTTTTTTATGTAGAAAAAAATGATCACCAATATTGGATTTTGTAACCGAGTGCTGAGCCATAAAGATTTTTTTTCAAAAAGAAGTAAAAATAATGATGTAACAATGATGAGAATCCTGGAATAGTTGGATCTTTAACCAAACATTCTTCTAACCATGTTAACAAAAATACAATTTAACTAAAATTTAAATTTAATTGGAAATGTTGAATCGTTTTTATCAACCTAAATAAGCTCCTCTAATTAATGAATACCTGTGATGATGAAGATTAATGCCAGTGACAATTTTGTTGATACTAGTGACATAACAATGAATGTAAACAAGAAAATTCCAGAAATGGCTCACCTGTTTTCTTGTATGTGTGCTGACTTGAAAAAGTTGCATGTAAGAGAAAAATAGGTGACTTGGGGAACTTAAGACATTAGTCAGGGTTAAAATAAACAGAAAAAACAGCTTTTATTAAAAGTAAGTTTTTTTTCTTAGACAGTATAGCCATTTTAGAGATTTCTTCAAAATACGAAAGAATAAGATATTAGGCAACCTTGACAGCCCGTTTCCACACAACGACTAACAAATAAATGAATCTAGAGTGAGCTGTGAGTGCAAGCTAAATTGCTGTTGTAATGTTTAAAGAATAAAAATTCTTCTTACTTTGGACACATAAAGAGACATACCTGATAAGGAATGTAATGGACATAGGTTGGAAAACCTTGCTACATATGAAGCAATACTGCAAAGAAAGTTGTTTCCTACTTTGTTAAAGCGGAGAATTGGATTGGCAAGGGATGCCTTCGACCGACCAGGACAAATTTTGAAACACCTCCTCCTCAAGTATCATGTCCTCTAAGAACGTTGGTGATCATGCTTCTCCACAGATCTCTATTCTTCGCTTTTCTCAACATTTTCACCTCACTTTGTCTCGTCCATGATGCGATACTTGAAACACCAGAAAATATCAATGTCGACAAGAGTAAGAGTACTGCAGTGCTACGTAACATCTACCCTGTTGTATGGATATGAATGCTGGGCAATATCAGTCAGAATGGAAAAGAACCTGGAAGCTGCTGAAATGTAGTTCTTGAGAAGGATGTTAAGAATACCGTGGATTGATTATGTAACAAACGATGAAGTTTTACGAAGAGCAGGAACGGAAAAGAACCTGTTGAGATCAATCTGAAGAAGGCAGGTAGAATCCTTGGGACATGTCATTAGGAAGGAGGGCCTGGAGAACTTGGTACTGACCGGACGTATAGAAGGAACCAGAGACAGAGAGCGGCAGCGAAGAACATTTTTTTGAAATTTGAGGGAACATGTGGTAAACAACTGGAGGAATGCAATATAAACAATCGAAATTTTACATCTGACAAGGAACAGGTTTAATTGGAACATCATGATAGCCAACGTCTACCGACACTCCATTTAGAAGAAGAAGGAGAAGTTATTATTAGTAATTTTAGGAAATCAGAAAATTTTCCATGACCTAAGTACAGTCTAGTACGTGGTACCTATTGTTTTAGTGACAAATATTTTTAGAAGTAAAGTGGATGATGTTGGAAAGACATGTTCCAACCTACAATCAATGATCGGTCGTCTATCCTGCTTCTTCCTTGTCGTCCGCGAATCTAGGGATGTGACATTCTCTTCTTGTACTTTATAGCTGATAATAGACATCTTGAAGGGAGTCTCTGTGATATCTGCCTGAGGTCAATTATTAAATCATGCAAGAGATGAAACAGAGTGCTGTTTGCTCTGTTGCACACTTTAGGCATAATGACATCTCTTCTGATATCCGATGCATTGATTCAAGGAGGAACGCAAAATAAATGGACAGGCTTAGAGCAAATGTATCCAATTATCACACTCATGCTCTTGTTGAGGGTAGGGTGAAGAAAAACTCGAACTCTATGTTAAAAAATGGTAAACATAAGGACTTGGATTTTTCTTTAAGTTGAAATTTACTTTTTTCTTCCATACTTTGAATACTACTGCAAACATTATCAAGAAGCTCTTGACACGTACATTGAAACAAGCCTCATATTGACAAGGCATCAGAAATGTGGAGATTTCTATTATCTCATGATGAAAAAAAAGAAAAATTACTTAAATTATTAAAAAAGCCCATGCTTGAGTGAAAGTTTGGTCTACTCAAATATATTATGATGCATACATTATCATACTCTATTATTTACACTCAAAGCAAAGATTAGAAATCCAGTGTATAATTTTGTTTACAACTTGGCAATTACTTCTATCAAACTGGTAACAAGCTCTGTTTTTTGACCCTAAAGCATTCCGGCTTAACGGTTTTTTAGGAATATCAAATAAACATAGCTCCCTGCTTTTTTTTCGGGTGTACAAATAGTATAAAATAGACAAATTTCTTCATTTGATTTGAAATTATTATTATTATTATTATTTTATATTATTATTAATATAAATATTTTTATGATCATTAATATTCTTTTTCTTCTTCTTCTTCTTCTTCTTATTATTATTATTATTATTATTATTATTATTAGTAGTAGTAGTAGTAATAGTAGTAGTAGCAGTAGTAGCAGCAGTGGTAGCAGCAGTATATTTTGTTGTGAATTTTGGAATTAAGTATTCATAGGGTATCAATTAGACCTGGTTCCAAGGTTTATTTTTAAGTAAATTAGTTGCGCAGACAAATAGATTCCATCTTACAATACATGCAATAATAATTGTTCCACTTACGCTTATTTGCAATTACTTGATTTTTCAACTACTATCTGACTTAGTTTTCCTTTGCATGTAAAGTTTGCTTTGAAGCACAGACGTAAGCCTGAGGTGTTTGGTGAAGGTAAATGAGATTGTCAGGAATATCTTGGCATAAATAAAGCTGGTTAGCTTTGTTTTGATAGACTAATTCAAGTTCTTTAAGTATCCCGGTCTATTCAAAAAGTTTTTCTATAATAGCTGATTTAGCACCATTTTTATTTCTTTGACATGCACTAGAAAAAGTTGTGTCTAATTCCGATTTAAGGTCTTACTTACTTACTTACTTGTCGTCTTGCTTGTCATCTTGTCATCTTGTCATCATCAGGACATCTGTGATAACAGTATATATATGTACATAGCGTATATATGATATGACTGTAGAGACATTCTGTAAAAAAATTCGTACATAATAATAATCTTCGTTGTGGTATTTCATGCCCCTTAGGATCTGGTTAAATATTGATCTAGTTTTTGCACAAAGGACTCCTGATCTCGCATTGGAGCCGGCAGATCTTGTCCTGATAAAGTACTTTCATTTTCGAGAAGATCTTTTATGATGACATAAGGAACTCTATAACGCCCCGACCGGTACGGAAGTCGAGGTTAAAAGTTACCCCTCAGGGTCGCTCTGACTAGCGGCATACACAGTAAGGGACTTCAATTGACAACTTTGTTTGCCATTCAGTCTTTCCATAAGATGTTGTAAACTTTAAGAAAGAATTACAGTATAAATACGGTCAAATATTTTTGATGGTAAAAAGTATGTCAATACTTCTAAACAATAATACAGATTGTTTTAACTGAGTCCTTTAATACTCTGGTCTTGGTTTCACTCATTATTGGTGATTTCCATAATTTCTATAGGGACTATGTTGTGTTCCAGAGTTTGACCAATATTTGTTGTTCATCTTAAACTGAGAGTATGTGCAGCTGCCAAGATATTGGAAATTTGCACGCACTGAATAGTTTAGATCAAGGTAATATCGTTGGACATCTAAAGATGGGTCTAGGTGCGAGTACTAGGTCTTGGTGACATTTAGAAAACGACTAATATTTTGACATAATTTCTCTACAAGTTTGAAGAGACCTTGTGATGCTTGGTGGGTATCTTCTAGTGCAACTTCTACTGCTACGTCTGCTGGCAAATGGTCCAGTTTAAGATCAAATATGTCTATTTGAGTTAAAATAACCTCTCATCATTTTAAATGGCACCTAATCAATCCGCAAACTTATAGATCCTCCTTGCAATGCTCCTATTAACTAAAGTACCTATAGGGGACCTTGGGACTTAGACAGCGAAATATTGTAAGATTTGCCCATTCAGTCGTTCTCTAGTAGACTAACCCCAAATATATTTTTGTCACTGCCTTAGGAGATGCAGCAGCCTATCAGAAAACAAGCAATAATTGGAAGGTTGGAAATAAGCCAATACAAGGCAAGGACAGTAATATGACCAATGACAACTGCATTCTACAACAAAACGCCTTATCTAAAAGCTTCCATAAAGAAGGAGGTAGTCTCCTATATAAATATATAAAGTAATTATATAAGTAATGATTACTTGAAAATGCATTCAAGATTAAAATGTATTTGGTTAAAATGTAATGTCAGTGGATAATCTATTTGCCAGTAATAGTTAAAGTTACAGTCAAGGCTGGTTTAAGTGAAGTGAATTCCTGGCCTTCCTTCCTCGAAAGTGTCTAATTTTGCAAAAATAATGACAATAAGCTACACAAAATATGAATGACACTGCTAATTTATTTCTAGTTACGTTGACGATACTCTGTTGGTATATATCCAGTATCTTTAGACAATTTAATCGATATTCAGACAGATTTGAGAACAGGAGTTTCTTTAAGGACTTAAGACTACACGGTAATTAACCTGATTGGTTAATTCGTCCGTAGTTTAACTAAAAGCTCCCCATCACTTAAAACGAAAAAGTGCCGGTTTAAGACCCGAGTACGAGTTAAAGAGATTGCTTGGAACATTTAAAATTTGTTTTCACACAGTTGTAGGAAATCAAGTTTAAAAAGTTGGCGAAATATATAAAATAGTGAAAATTATTAGTACTTTTGGCATATGGAAGGGGGAAACCGGAAGTTACCTTTCGAATTTTGTCCCCCGTTGTTATAATCTTGGCTCGAGCATTTAGCTCCAAATATATAAAAAATAAAGTATCTGCACTTACTAGCAGAATTAGAAAAATTTAACGGTTGACCTTGGAGATGATTGTTTTGAAGATAAAAAAATACTTCATTCATTCTCTGAAAGACAACATTTTAAAAATTTTTAAAAGAAATGAATGAGATAAATGAGGTATTAATCAAAGTTGCCATATTTTTGAAAATGACTGAAATGTACTTGTTATAGAGAAATGTGCTAAAACCCTTAATTGTTTCCAGCCGGTGAAATCGGTTTACCTTACCTTAATTTAAAAACGTGGTTAATTATAATAGGTTAAAATCTACTTTTATGCTGAAGTAAATGCTTTTTTATTGGACCATTGTTTTCAATTTATTTGATTTTTCCTAATTACTGAAGATTATTATTCCCGTTAACAATACTTAATGGAACAGGAAATTTCAACTCTTTTAAAATTTTTGTTCGTTGTTGTACTATATTGTGCAGAAAACAAAGCTAATTAATCACTGATAGCTTTCCGGAAAAACAATCTTTGGATAAAGTGCACAAAATATGGTAACGTTCTTTGTAATACAAACTAAGCTGTTAATAAGTGTGTTATGACTTTGTACTTTTTCGGACACTGAGTTTCAAAACACTCTAGCAGAAGATGGTGATGATGGGGTGATGGGGTATATATGTCGATACTAAGACAATTTAAAGGACAGAGAAAACAATTGCCAAGTTATCTTTTGGTATTTTCAGTTGAAGAATTAATAGACTTAATGTAACCAGCACTTTATTTCACATCAAATGTAATGACATTTGATGTGAAATAAAGTGCTGCTAACAATGCTGATACTGCTTGTAACACTGACTACTGTCACCCATTTAATTACATTTTTATGTACAGATTAGGAGGTATAAAATCCCATGCACCTCAAAGAAATCTTTAATTAAAATTGTATATAACGGAGTTTCTATTTCCTTCGATCTGAAGAAAAGTGATGTGATATACATAGCATAACATGTCAGAAAATTTTTATTAGAAACAATATGTCAAGTATTCATTATTTATATGCAAAGTTTATTTTCTCTAAGTCAGCATTTTCTAACTATAAACAACTGAAAGAAAAAATTAAAGTAGAAGTTTTTTTGCTGCCATTTCATTGAAAGTAAACTAAAATGATCTAGATTTTATAAAACTAAAAATTAAAATTAAGATTATTAAAAGAAATTTAATTTAAAGATAGACCTTTCACGTGTTCTTTTTTCAGAATTGCTCACCTATTGCATCCCATAGCAAAAGCTCACAGACAGGCCCCACAAAAGCTCACATCCAGACTTCTTCTAACCAGAAGTATGTAAGACATTGCTCGTGACGCAAAGGGCAGCTCCCCAGACCTGTGGACAGCAGAGAAATGTCAAGAGAGGTGAAACCGCACCGAATGTAGATTGAACCAGTACATATCATCGTCAACAGCAGTCAACTGAACCTCCAGGGCACGATCTACCTCGGGCGGCCTGGGTTTTGCTTAACAGACTGAGGTCAGGCTACCGAAGGTATGCAGACTTCATGTACAGAATCGGGCTAGCACAAAGCAACCAGTGTTTATGTGGGGAAAGGCAAACACCAGAGCACGTGCTACACTGGAGAGCTGTTGGCCTTCAAGGGGACGTGCAAACTGTGAACGAAGAGCTTCAACAGTGGCTGCAATCTACAAACTTTACCTTACAATATGATTTTTTTGATAGTTGAACATTCATACTTTTTAGCTCATACGCATAAATATATATATTTTTTCAGAATGTCTTTTCTTTAGGCTACTTTTTACCTATTTTTCCTGTGACGAGCTTCTTCCTGTGATTCTTGCTGAGTTACTGAGACAATATTGGAATCCAATGTTAAGATTGTGGACCTTTGTCTTTGGAGAATCCAATTCTCATCACAGGTTCTGCTTGGTGCATTATAATAAGACCAACAAACCCGTAGAAGTTACTTAAAGCTTAGGTCTTGCTTACGAGTTTTTACATTTTCTCACCTTTTACGTTTAATCTGTTGGTAAGTATGCTTTTTAAAAAGGTTTATTCTTTGTATCGCACTAGTAATTACGTGAAGCCTGATGCCATTTTGTATCTCTATAAATCTACCATTCATTCTTGGATAGAGTACTATTGTCAGATCTATACAGGTGATCGAGTTCAGAGACATATTTGTAACTTGAGAGGTCTAGATCTTAAAGCTAATCTTCGCTCTTAGTCTCTTTGACGAATTGTGGCTTATCTTAGTCTTTTATATAGGTATTATCAAGGAAAGTGTGCTGATGAGCTTTTCTCATTCGTAACAACACAGTTTGTTGCAGTTTATGTGACTCGTTTCTCCCAATGCCTTTATCCTTAGTTGGTTAGGGTTCGTCGTGGTAATAGATCTTTCACGAATGTTGTTTCTTTAATCAGACGGAAAGATTTATGAAGGCTTTGACTCCAGAGTGCTTTCCTCCATCATACAATTTGGTTATTTTAAATTCTAAAAAAACATTCTTTCTCTGAGTCTAACTCTTTTTAATTTCAGACCTTTCGTTTACAATTCTTACAGGATTGTTTATTGGTTTGGTTGACGAAAAATGGACGCATGAAGACACCAATACTAAAGTGGCAGCAAACTAAATCCCGTCTTAAATATAGTGAAATAAATTTGTAATATACTAGGGACTTGAATTATACTCCTTAATAAAGACGACATGCGCGACTATAAAAGGACATTAAGGTAGGAAGTGAAAAACTGTTTTGTTTTTCTCCTTGTCATATCTCCTCAGACAAAAAAAGCTATGGCATTTGATAATTAATGCTCACTGTCCCAGGTAGCCTTTATATCTTGCCCCGGAATTCTTGTGTGTCTGTATGGATTCTTTGAGAAAATGATATCCCCTCTTCTTTTGCTCATACGTTTTGTCTGTATGGATTCATAGAACAAATAATATCTGTCCTTCTCTTGCTCATACGTTTTAATTAATTTAATGAATAAAGTGTCTACATATAAGCTGGGAATTGAGAATCAACATTACTTATTATTTCAAAATTTATTGTACCGTAATATCGTAAAGGTTAATACTGATTGAAAGTTGAAAATAAATAATATTAAAATGAAATAAGTCCTTCAAAGATTTTTCGTAGCAATCCAACTGAAGGACCTTCTGATAAAAATGAAATCCGTTTTCTGTTTTCATTCACTTAAGTTTAAGGCATCAATTGGATAGCAACAGAAAATTATGTTATAACCACTTTTTGAATTAAAAGTACTCAAGGTATTGTCAAGTCAGAAAACTAATTCCTCCTTAATTAGTTTTTAATATTCGTAACAAAAAACTTTTAACCCCAAAGGCAAATAAATAATCCTAAAATACAACAGAAAATTTTCAATAAGTACTTTAAGCATCATAATAATATTTACTATTTCTGTTAAGAGACTATTTCGGTCTAAAAAAGATATTTTTAACAAAAATTGGTCCTATACAAATTTACCATGAAAGATACCAGATCAATAGCATTTACTTTTCCATTCCTATCTTTCGCCAATGGTAGCAAATTTCTTTACCTCTGCGTTTATACCTTTATTATTTAATTTTACCCCGTTGATATTTACTTTTCCAAAGACAAACAAGCATTATTCAACCAATTTAATTGTAGTTGCGTTCTAATGTTTCCTGGAAATAAACCAATGAATGAAAGTCCTATGTTTTCCTTTGAGATAAAATTCATTACTTCTTATTCATAAATTCAATTTTTCACTGTCTTGCTAAGATTATAAGTAAATACCAGTTATATCATTTTAATACGTTTATCAACTCAATGCTTGATTCTAAAATACTGGTTTCTTAATAGAGACAATCTGACATTTTTTATCTTTTTTCCCCTCCAAAACAACAGCCTTACTTTAACTCAGAAAACCGATTTTGAACAGGTTGCACAATATGGTTATATATCTATGTATTGGAAATAAGTTTTCTGCTGCTCAATTTCGTGAAGTATCAATAATATCATCAACGTTAATCAGGTATCAATAATTTCTTTTTAACTTGTTTGACATACGGCAAACAAAACAAAGGGCAAACGGATACACCATGGTTCGATAAAACTTGCATCACCCATTGTACGAACCAACTGTTGACCATCCCGCGACCTTAAGCTTCTTACATCTAGTTTGGTAGCCTTAATACGGCGCCATAGTTGACGTCCTTCACTCGAAAGACATGCGGAGAAGAATATCTAAAAGATCATCTTTCCCATATTTAGGTTCAAAGTAAATCATTTTGATTAAGGTTTTTGAATTATCCACTGAACGTTTTGTTTGGGCTAAAATGATTACTGGAATACAAAAGACAGGCTTAATTACAAAAGACATTTCTTTTGTTATGCATAAATAGGGTTTAGGTCAAAATACAGGGGATTAAAGCCATAAGTTGGTATGGAGTTGAGATTTGCATAACATGTCTTTGTCAGCTTGCATTCAATGGTCGGCAACGGTGAAACTAAAGGCCTGAGAAAGATTCGGGTCCAGTTTTCTGTAACTGCGCAGCGTGTCACTCCCTATTTTTAAATACATTTGGACAATCATTAGTTCTTTGGGCTATTAAGTGACCGATTAGTACCACTCAGTAAAGAGAAGTTGTGCACTGCGTCGGCTGTCTATCCTGTACTATACTGGCTTAAGGCACAGGGAAGGTAAATATTTTGTAATATAGAGATTTAATAAAAATTGACATCGTATCACTAGTTCAGGAAGATAAGGCCTTGTCCCATCACAGGTCGACGGTAAGAGCTTATTTTGCTGATATGAGAAGACCCGATAAGTAGATTTGTCGACAACATATTAGTTGGCAAAAATTGATAATCACTATTGATTTGAGAAATCTTGACTAGGCTTAATTACAAATGAGGTTTTTCTTAAAGGACTTAAAACTACAATCCGTTCGATCCTACAAAATAGTATAATAACATTGACACTTTTTCTGTTGAGTTATTAGCTGGCAAAGACGATCTAATGCACCTCATTTCTAAGCAGGAGATCATATACATTTATTGGTTCTAAAACATAAGATTATATTCGGACTTAGATTTCTTCAGAGGGTTTAATTTATTATGCTGGTTTTAACTTCCCAGCTTTCAGTTTTAGAATCTCTTTAGCCAGTCCGCTGGGAACTTCTAATTTTTCAGCTTTTAACCCAGTTTTTACATTTGTATATTTGCTTTAAAACAAATTCATTCATAGTATTCTAGTAAATAATATAAGATGTATTTACTTTTGGTATTTATATATAACATTATGCATTGGAAGTTTAAATTTCAAAGGAGAAAAAAAATAATTAAAACAATTCGAAATATTAATTTTTATTTCTTCTGGACATTAATTAAACTACAAGAACAAGGTAATTTTATTTGGATGGTTTTTTTCATCCATTTTGATTGCGAACTTTACTTATTGTGTTTCTTGATTTTTTTTATCTTGATGTTACTGATGGTTAATTGAAAAGAAGTCTTCCATCAGTTCTATTCTTCATTACTTTTTGCTTTTCTAGGCTTTTTGGCATGGCTCTCTAAGAAAACAGTTTAGATTTTTCGTAATACCATTCTATCTAAAAGGGAAATTTGTATTGTAACATCAAACATAGCACGCATCGTATTCTGTCACAATTATTACGGCAATTAAGTTATTCTAAATTGTTTTTACTTTGAGTGTATACTCTAAATAATCATTGTCTTACATCGAGAGTCGATACATTATTGCATTGTACTTTTAATTATATATATTTTTTCCCCTTCTTTTTGTGGGTTCAATCGTAAAAATACGTAGGTGACCACTTTTTCCACTTAGTTTTAAATGGTGTAGGTGTAATTGCTTTGAAACAATGTTATAAATCTTCACCAGATGTTAACTATTGTGATTTTCAAACCATTGGTGTGTATTAATATTGTAAATGAAGTGAAGATACATTCCCGAGAAATATTTTTTACTAAACTATACTTGACAGTGTTCTAAAATTAATGAATTACTGGAGGACAAGGCTTGTTAACTGTTATTTGTTAATAGAGGTTCGTTATATAAAATGGATAAAAATACCCTACTGTATAAGAAACTATTCTGAACATTTATTTGCTCAATAATTTACTGCAAGTAAAACCAGATTTAAAAAAGTATATTTTATAGGGGTCATACATATTATTTCAAGAATGTTTTTCCTATCATTTGATTAAATAGTTAATAATATTTCATCTTTCTTCTATATAATTCATTTAGTTTTTCTGCTATCATCTCAGAAGAATTCCAATTCAAAATATAATTAAATATCTTTACAAATATGGAGGAAATTAGATATTATGTACCAGTACTTATTTGTTATTTTTTTGTATCTTGTCTCTGTATTTTATTAGAATTGCTTGAGAATTATTTAAGTACTTCAACTTCAGAAAATGCTTTTTTAGGTTTTGACATTCGGCTCGAAATACTAGAGCTATAAACAAAAATGTTTAGTTTTGGTAACATCTTACCATTCATTTGTTAAAATCAGTGATAATTGCATAAATAACACATTAAAGATGACAAAGTATTAACCAAGTCTCCCTTCAAGTTGTTGAGGAATTGCTGTTCAAAACTGTATCGATAGGTAATTCATGAATTTTGAAAGGTCATCACATCTGCTAGTCAGTAATTAAAGCTCCTTCGTTTAGAAGTACTAAAGATCATTATTTTCAAGTTTAAAACTCCCGATGTGATTGTACATACATTGCCTTGGTGTCTCTGGAGAAAAATACTATTTGTTTACATGTACAATATTTTTGAGATAACAATGAAAATGGTTTGATCAATTAGCAATATTCTTCCAAAACGTATCATTGGGGTAGAGAATACAAAACAAATGGCATGTTTTTGTACAATCTTGTACATCATAAACATGATAATAAGCTAAAAGCTTTTGTTAAAAGCATTTCTGTCGTAGTCAAAACTTATAAGACCAAATCTATGACATTTGATATATATATTTCAATTATTTCAAAAAAGGAGGTATCATTGCGATATATGTATTATATATCACATTACACAGATGTATTATTAAAATTCAAACTTTCTTTTAATATCAGGAGTGTTAAAAGGTATAGCGAAAGAGGTGCTTTGCGACCATCGTTGTGTGTTAAAAGCAACAGAAACATTGCAAAGAATCGATGCTGAATCATTCATTAAAATTCTTTGTCTATCTGAATACAATCAAGGTTGTGTTTTTTAATACGTAAATATTAAAACTGAATGTTAGGGGAATAACTTTATTAATTGGCATTGAAGTTAGCAAAAGTTTCAAAGGAACTTCACTTTGTTGACCCTGATGAAGTGCTTGCAAAATTTTACACTCTTTTTCTCTTGGAGTAAACTCACAAGCCAGAAAAAAACAACAAATGTCAAGTAACTTTTATAATTTTTAATTTATTTTTATGGTTTCTTTAAGATGAAAGGTTAATGATAATATACTGGCAATGTACAAATAACCTGTCTATTTCCATAGCGATATTTAAATGGTTTACCCTATGGGCAGAAAAATTGCCTGACTCTGAAAAACTTTCATTTTGTAAGCTAAAGTTGAAGGTTTTATATTTTGTTATGCTTAATAATCAAAGGGGTAGGAAAATTAATATTAGGTGACAACGCATAGTAGCTAAATAATAAATGAAAAAGACAGCATTTCGTTTTATAAAGATAGTTATATTGTCAATGAAATCCAATTCAAGAGAGACTTAATTCACATTTTGATTACTTCTCGGTGTTTCATTCAAGCTTAAAAAGTGTCAAAGGATAATTTCTTAAAGAGTTAAACCCTGGAACTTACAGGTAGTAAATTCCTTTGGCAGAAGCATTTAACTTATTATTAACTGGGATTTCTAAGCTGAGAAGTTTAACGCTTCATATCCAAGTGGCTCTATGTCAGTAACAGAGATTTGAGATGGGTATTAATTGTATAGTACAAACGAATCGCTATTAAGGGAACGGATCTACAGTTGTTTAAGGAGATATTGCCAGAATAGACTTCTCAAAAGCTAGCTCAAAGCGAAAGTCTTTGAAATTTTTAATTTACAAATTTATCACGTTCTAATCACTGTTCGGACAACATAAATCGCATTTAGACCCATTGTAATTAATTGTTTGACATCTCATATGGTTATGGCAGGAACATTGTTGCTTTCATTTCATTTCATTTTTAACAAAAACTGGTCTCAGGTCTTTTCTGTACTAAAGGCCGATTTTTCACGCACTTCGGTTCTTTTTAGGCTCTGGAAAAACTATCAGCCTGTTAAGCCGTCTAATCAAATATTGAAATCACAATACCTCTCTGCGAGTCGACAGTAGTTGAGCAAACACTGATTATTTGAGTATTGTCTGGTCAACCGCTGCATTCTTGATTATTCTACAAGAAGTATTGTGTATACAGCATAAGATTATTTCACGACATGTGTTTGATTGATCCATTTTAATGTTAAAGTAGATTAAAAAAAAATTTAAGTTATAAGAGTCATCTTCTTAGGTACCTGAAAAATTGGTTTTGGAAAAAAACATGATGACGATAGTTTGGTTGCCGTAATACATTTGTTGCTCTGTAGTACAGTTGATCTAGATTAAATGAACCTAGATTCAACTTAATAAAATTGAGAGGAAAATGAACGTGGTAATTTAAGGCAATAGAGAAAAGCATGTTAACACGTGCATTCGACTCACTGAGAAAGATTGTTCGTTAAGAATTCGTTACTACCAGTTACTTCTATTTGGTTAGGTTTGAATGTAATACCCTGCTTTGAAGATGTCGTGAATTTTGTTTGAAATCTTTTAAAATTAAAAGTATGTCTAGAGAGAAAAGAAATCAGAATAAAACGTATTTTCTTCTCAATTTAGATGGTGGAAGTTGTTATGGAAGAATGAATACACTTTACCAAAATAACATGGATGTACATAAATTTTGTTTAAATAATTGCTATCCAAGAATATCCAAATTCTTATCTAATAGACATATGCCTTGGTTTCTATATTAAATTTTCGTTTATTTTAAAAGGTTAAGCAAAGGAATGTATAACTTTAAACAGAGCTCCTGATGCGTACTCGAAGTAGCCATCAAATCTAATCTGTAGAAAGCTGACAAATCCTTTTGACAAAGCTGGAATCAATGAGCCCTTAACTAGAACTTGTCAGATTGAACTCTTGTTTTTGAAATTGAGCAGCCATAGCCTTTGTGACCATTTGAAGTTCTAAAAATATATACTGTTCATATTGGCAATATGACAGAACTTAAGACATGTCAACTGAAGTAAACAGTTGAAGACATGTTTTGTAGAATCCTACTTGATTGCTTATGTTCTCCTGCGGAACCCATCCTTTTTAATGAAAAATTATTCCATACATGTGTCGATCTGCTTTACCTTTTCAACAGATAATTAATGTTAGTATTGTTGTTCACCATTTCTTATTTTCTCTGAATTTTGGCATATCAGAGGAATATTTCTTCTTGTTGTATCAGTTTCTTTTTTAACTTTAATTTTCACTTTACTCGAAGAGATTATAACACTATAAAAATTCAAATAGAAGATGCTCGTGAAGAATTAAACTATATTATACTACTGTATTTGCTGTATAAGTAAAGTTATATCATTTTTAAAGAAGAGAGCTTGTATTTTACTATAGTATTGTATTTAAAGCGTAAACCAAATAATTTCAAATCAACTTACAAATAATTTATGTCATCATCGATTGTAACTGCAAGAGATCAGTTGTTAAGGATCACCACTTGTCAATACGTATTACACGAAAAGAGTAAAAATGTATGCTTGAAATTTAAGTGAAACCAGTTTCTTGGCATTCAAACCCACATGCCCTATCTTATTAGCTTGAAAATTTCTATAATTTCAGATCTTTAATATTATGTACTTTTTTTAACACTTTGCTTTTTTCACAAGATACATATTTGAGATTAAATATTTACTATGATTTTTTTATGATTTTTCAGCTTTTGTTAATTTTCATTTTGTCATAGTCTATATTATATTTTACCATTTTTAGTGAATAGTTCACTACTCTATCTATTTTTCATCCAAAAATGATTTTTCTTTACCTTCAAGTCTTACGTTTTCCTACATTTGTTTTTCATGATGGCCAAATGCTCCAAAAATTGTGGATGACCAAAGCCTACAGAAATTACCTTCTTGCCTAGTTTAAATGATCAAAATAATCATAAATCACTTCTTATTTAATATAATTTGTCATTATCAAAAGCTAGAACTAAATTAGTAGAAATGTCTGGAAATTTTTCCTTTTGAGTTAAGAGTTTGTTACCAACACATTCAACATTCGAAACTAATAAACTCTTTAATAAAGGATCCATAGCTAACCTAACTCTTACACTAAATGAAAATAGGCACATCAAGTAATAATCCTGAAAAATACTAATTACTTCTTAATGCTAAGGAAAACTAGTATGTAACTTTGAGGAGATTTGTCCTTCTCCAAATCAAGCATTTCGGTAGCTTATCTTTGTGACCTTCATTTAGGTAAGCTTACTGCTAGTACGTTGTCTCATGTTTTAAAGTGAAACTTTATTTCTCTTACGTAGATATATAATATTTAATATGAAATATAATAGTATATATGTAAAAGGATATATAATAGAAATATTTTTATCCAAATCTTTACAGCTTCAAAAATAATTATTTCTAAAGTTTTGTAAAAAAATTCAACAAAAAGAACATGGCAAACATAGCTACACTCAAACTTTGAATATTAATTTGTAGAATGCAAAAAAGTATGAAAAAAGGTTTATCACTGTTAAATTATTAAGCACTGTTTTGTTTTGACATTTTGAGTTAACATAAAATATGAAACTTGGCATTTTTCCCTCGTGGTTCTACAGAAGAACAAAAATATTGAAAAATTGGATGTTAGCTGCCTTGTTGTTGAAATAGAAATGAAAACAACAATAAGAGTGTTTGAAAGAGACAGTATTTACTGCTTAATTGAACTCGTCTCCTTCAGTATTGGATTAATATATAGGGATGACTTGGCTTTTCAGACAAAAGACATCAACATTCCATTGAAATTCAATCCATGATTGTCTTTTTAAAGAACTTCTAGAATGAACTGCAATGCTTCGAAGGAATATTGAAACTAAATGTGCACGTTAATAGCACACAAAATTAAATAATTTACAACCACAGAAAAATAATGAAATGCCATCGTGGCAGATTTTTTGTTGTTTTTTCAACTGTGTAAATATATAGTTGGTGCTGTTTAAGTTGTTTACATTTTATTAGTTGAAACTAATTCTTACTCAAATTTGAAAAACAAGAAAATGAACAATTACATGCTACTGACGTGGAAAAGTAGACCATGAAGGGTATATAGAAGAGAATTGCATTTAATCTCAGTGATGTTTATTCCAAGATGAAATTAGACCTGTTGATTTTTTGCAATACATTAAAGTCATGTTGGACTTTGCGAGATATGCAAAGACAAACTCATAAGGTGGAACCAATATTACGAAACAAGAGTAAAAATAACAATGACATCAACTTTTAATATAACCTATATTTATTGTTTTTATTATGTATTATATGCTTATTTTAAGGTAGAATATAGAATCGTAAATGTTCCTGTACACATCAAGTGTTGTAATTATGGTAACTGTCCTAATATTGTTATTCCAAACACGTTTGATAACTCTACATTTATTTCAGCTAAAGAACAGGAAAATGAAATTTCCATCTTGACAGTCATTGATATGGAATGTGAATAATGACCAAACCTTTGTTGATCGGAAGCTGACAAACCTTTTGATATTTATGTGATATGTTAATTAAAAATTCTTAACTTACTGTTTCTACTCTTGTGGAATGTACACTGTAGCCCATAGATAATTTATTGTTTCTTTATTTTACCATCTAGGTTCAAGAAAAAGAAAATCAGACTGTTATAGATCATTTTATTTACACAAACACCAGTTGAGATGGCCTGGCCGTACAACGGAATGCCATCGTATTCACCTATGACCCCCAGCTGCATGGGTTTCCCGTACCATCCAAGTGTAAATATGCATTACCCATTAGCACCAAGCTTAGGTAAGGCATTGTACAAGTATTTCTTTTTTTGAGAAACATTTATAGATGACATATCAATTTATTTTCTTTCCTTCAAATTCCGCTACATTTAAAAACTGTTGGATGATTTCTGAAAGATTCGTGTTTGAGTTGAATAGGTAAACCAGCTGGCTTTTTCAATTAAAACTGGGCACTTAGATACAAGTTTCAACTACTATTGTAGCAGCGTTAGCTTTTTTGAGTTCTAATCTAGGTAAGTTAGCAACACTTCTACAATAAATTAATAAAGATAAGGATTTTCCTTTTTGAATTATTACAGAGTGACTGAGTTTAACTGTGTTCAGGCATTTTTCCAGGTAAAAGTATTTTGATATTTCGGAGGGGTGTTATTTGTATTGTTTCGAAAGGGTAATATTTTCTCGATAGTTTTAACAAACATACATTTCAGACCTTGTCAGAAAATATTGCTCTTTAAACTGGGAACAATTAAAGGGCACCAAACTTGACCCAGTTAAAAACGTGCAGCAGACGTTAAAGATCCCAGAATTAAGTCTTCCCAGAAGTATTTCTATGTTGAAGTAATCCCCAAATTTTTAATTTGATTAGTTCTCTTTCTATAGTGACAATCAAGATATTTTGAAAACTGAATTTGTGAATGACTGCTAAATTGATATGGGAGAATCTATTAGAAAAATGTTCGGTAGAAAAAAACTTTATTTCAAAGAGTTAAAAATATCCAAAACTTTAAAAATGTTCATTAAGTTTCAAATTCTAGCTAATTAGTAAAAATCTAAGCAGTAAAAATTTTCATTAGAATTCTAAATAATTTTGTCAAGTGCAAAAGTTAGCCGTTGCTGAAAACATAATTTTCTTTAATTATATTTCATTAGAATTGTTTGACAACTTTCTATGATCCATGGGTATTGCTTCTTTAATAAGAAAGGCTTACATTCAATCATTCTGAACTTCAAAATTTTATGTCAAGCAGACATTTATGATCACAACTGTAGATTAATTAAAAAAAACATAGGACTTATTAATGTTTTCATAAATTAAATGCTTCGCATATTCAACGTCTAGTAGAAAACGATTGTTTTTTGAAGGTCATCTATCAAATATCTTTCTGCATTTGTTGTAGTAATATAAATTATTTTGGGGAAAATATAGTCCATATTATTAGTACTACAATATGTCAGCATATCCTGATGTAATTATACTTTGATCTGTAGAACTTGTTTATAGCTATATCTTGTTATGGGCCGAAAATGTTATCCTCAGCATTTTTTCAATATTAAGCAAACCTGTTTCCTCTACCATGATTAATTACATTGCATCTTAACTGTTGGTCTTATTACTTTATGTGGTTGATCTCGAAAACATTTTTTGACAAAATTATAAATATGTGTCATACTTTTTAACAATCAATAGTTTTAAGGTACCTTTATTCTTTATTATAATGCAAGACTATGTCAAAATATTCTGAAGTACTTTAGTATTCACTCCACACATACATAGAAAAAGTGGCAGACGTTCATAGTTACGTATACATATATATATATATAATATATATATATATATATATATATAATATATACATATATATATATCATATGGTGAACGAGAAAAAAATAAACTAACGATTGTAAAAACATAAAACTGACAGTTCTAAATTAATACATGTTGATTATTTTGTTGTTCACCATATGATATCTCTAATATTCTTATATTATTGAGCACTGTCGATAGCTAATAATTACTTCGATGCTGGTAATAAATATCATATATAAATAAAAAGACAGTAAGGGAATGCAAGGAAATATATTGGAGAATGTGGACCAGGAATATCTGTCTAAAAATACTGCAATAAAGACTAATTTTCCCATTTAATTAGTCATACATTTACTGATTCCTCAATTGAGGTAAGCTGCTCAAAATTATGTTTTTTATCATTAAATTTGACGTAAATTTGTGTAGATATAATATTGTTATTGAATTCTATTCTCGTTTTAGAATACGAAAATTTCAAACGTAATGGAGATAATATAAAATGGCTTTGTAAAATTTGATCCCTCGTTGATTTTTTTGACCTAAATTTAGGATTTCAACGTAAACAGAGGAGAGAAAGAACCACTTTTACGAAGTCACAGTTAGAAATTTTGGAGGATTTATTCTCAAAAACCCACTATCCTGATATTTTCATGAGAGAAGAAGTGGCAAGAAAAATAAATTTACCAGAGTCTAGGATACAGGTAATTAATACTTTACATATTTTGTCATCTATTTTCCAACTTTGACAGTATAGTACAATTCATTGGTAATCGAGATTTATAATTCAGAATCAATCTAATCCATAACATAATACAGTATGTCATGGTAATGAGAGTTATAAAAGTTTCTATTCATGTAATGAAAAGGTAATTTAGACCTGATATATTTTTTCTTTTGCTCTTTGTTAAATTTTATAATTCTAGATGTTTTACTACAGTTAGTATATTACATTAATTGAAGCAAAAATGTTCATAACAATAACACTCTAACAAGACTGCGGCATATCGAGTTACAAATGGACTATAACCCTTGCTTTGACAGATATTGCTGAAACTATTAGCAGTTAGCATGCCATCTAGTATTCTCCAACCTATCAGTATAGTACAATTTATTGGTAATCGAGATTTATAAATCAGAATCAATCAAATCCATGATAATATAAACTTTATCATGGTAATGAGTTTTATCTTTTCTTTATTCATGTAATAAAAGGCATTTAATGTTTCATAGCCCTTGATGAATGGTAAGAAATGCTTGATTATTGCCACTTTATGTGTATCCCAAACTAATTTCAAAGAAAATATTTTATACAACATTTAATTTCAGAAAAAGATTAAATAGATAAACATCTTTCATATTGCATTTCAAGGGGAAATGTTTATTTTATTTCTGGCTGGCAATACAGCATTTTCAAAAATCCAGCAACAAGTATTTACAATGAAAGAAATGAAGATAAACTAAAACACCACTTCTTTCCAATAGGAGGGTAAAATCGTTTAGAGAATATTAACACAATAAATAGCAAGAATACATTAGGATCATTCAAAACGTTTCTATCTTTATGTCAATAGCATTAACACTGAGAATCTGTTAAGTGCAAGGGACGAGACATCTGGTTACATTGCTGAGATGACAACGTAATTTAAATTAATATGTTCCAACTAGGGTTAGTATTACTCCCTTATCAGGCGAGTTAAAGTCAGCATATTGAGAAACCAGTATATGAGCAAAGAGAGAGTGTAATTTTCTGTATACATGTAATGGCCAAAAGAAAAAGAGAAAATTTAGAGAATTATACCTGACTGACGAAAGATTAGCAGAAGATGAAGTTAAAGACAAGGCCAAATGGATTAAAAAATTGTGTGAATAGTCTATCCTGGATGGGAGGGAACCACGACGATTATTTTCAGGTGTCAAATTCATGATACTATGCAGTTGAATCCATAATATTAAAATTAGTCATGACATCAGTGAATACCAATGGTCAAAAAACACAAAGTGACTGGACACTTCTACGAAATGCTCATAATATACTTTCACAGAAAGAAGGAAATATTTGCAAGACGAATAGAGCTATGTGTCTATCTATCTATCTGTCTATCTATCTATCTGTCTATCTATCTATCTATTTCTGTATATATACATATATATATATAGCTATGTAGCTTGAGTATATATATATATATATATATAGATATACAATGTGCTTTTTAAAACACATATAACTTGTTATAATATATATTTAACTCTGATATATCCTTGCAAAATGCCAGAAAGAGATACAACAATTTTTTGGTTTAAACATCAGTTTACCCAGTAACTGGTCCTTAGACGGTGCCCTTTACAGGGAGTTGAATTTACATCTGACAAATCTCTTTGCCGCAACCAATGGCTTTTTGTTTCGCAAAGTTCCAAAGTCTTTTCACTGGCTCGGAAAATCAAACCCTGAACCTCTTGGTTACGGTGCAATTATACTAACCATTAAGTCACGGCTCCTCGCTAAAATAGATACAATATAAACGCACAAAATAAAAAATATTGTTTACATATACCAGCACAAAGAGTACAGACTAAAAACCATTTGTCCAAGTTGGATGGCTCTTTGAACGGAACTTCTCAAAGTTCCATTCAAAGTGCCAGAAACTAGTCCGGATGTGCCGGAAACTAGTCCGGATGGGAGCCGAAAACTAGTTCGGATGTGCATTTGTTTAGCCAAAGAAAGAGGTGGGAAGGAAAAACAGGAAACAAAATTCGGTATGAAATGAATAGGCTCTGCTTAGCAGCTGCGAGAAACATCTTATAAATGTTGAAGCACACTTTATAATTTTTTTTTTCTATTCTATTTCAGGCCCTTTTTTCTTCTAAATTACACAATACATGATCTCTAATTACTTTTTTTGTTTACTCGTATTGAAGATTTTGGGTTTCTTTTATTGTTGTTTGAAATTCTGTTGTAACCAGTCTGACACAAATATTTGTATTTTCGATCCTTTACACCAAGAAAAGTGTTTAATTTAAGGTACATTATATACCAATAAGCTTAACTAACACAAATGTTTTCTTTATTAGTAAATTGTTAAGTTTTCAAACAGATTGGTATTTAAACATTCAATTAATTGAAGGAAGTTTTCCTGTTGGATAAAGTATATTCCAACAAAGCTGCTAACTGTAATGCCTCTTCATTATCTCTTCCTGCCTTGACAAGTAAAGGATTCATTTAAGGATCTTTAGACTTCATTCTGGATCTGTTGATACTACCCTACTTTTTAGTTGTCATTCAATCCACCCCAGAAGACAAATGCACAGACTGAAATGACAGGCTGACATGCTAATTCTGAGTTCAACGATAGTTCACTGAAAAAAAATTATTTTTATGATTTTTTGACAATTGAAAACCAAACAAGGCATAATGTTGCTAAGTGTAGGAAACTGCGAAGAAATTACAGAAAAAAAAGGAGAGAAAAAGGAATAGAGAGATAAGAGGTAATCTTAGACAATTAAGTCATATGATGTTGAGAAGAACTCAGAATACAAAGAGTTCCACGTGTATGCAGTACAAGGGAAAAAATACAATCATAGAAATATTTACTACAGCAAAAGACAACAACTGCCTGAGGTTGAAGACGTTGAAAGAAACGAGTCAGACGGTATGCAAAAAAAAAATGAGCTGGTACAATGAGCAAAACTAATCATAACACTTTCAATGATAGCTTAAAATTATTCTTACATAACTATGTAGCTATCATATCTAACCAGGAAGTATATTTTTGGACAAACCTTTAAAATATTTCATATTTTAGAAATGAAGTGAATCTTAATTAATAACAATCCTGGCTATTTGGCAAGGTGGGAAATAAAACCAAATCCCTCTAAGTAAATAGCGTGGTGTTTACTGTAACCTTTCAAACGTCGAAAAAGTTTCACAAAAGTTATTATTCCTTATCTCTCTCTCTTTCTCTCTCTTTCTTTCTTCCTTTTTTCTTTCTTCCTTCCTTTCTTTTTGTTCCCCTTCCCCTCTCTCTCTCCCCTCTCTCTCTCTCTCTCTTTCTCTCTCTCTCTCTCTCTTTCTCTCTCTCTATCTCTCTCTCTCTCTCTCTATATATATATATATATATATATATATATATATATATATTCATCTTTTTCCTTACCAAGTTACGTTTGTCAAATAAATATGAATTGGCTATACAAACATAATATATATACTTTATTTTTATAGATGCACCTACATAGTTCCTATTACTTTTTGTATTTATAATGAATCCTCTCATGACATATTTGTAAAACAATTAGTTTATTAATTTTCCTCCTGAGAGTCATACTTATTGAATTTTTTATAGGTTTGGTTCAAAAATCGAAGAGCTAAACACAGACAAAAGGCTAAACAAGAAAAGGAGAAAGGCAAAAAGCCAAGGCCATCAACTCCAAGTAAAGAGATGAAAGAAAAGTCGTCTCCGAAGGATATTTGCTCAACAACTTCGAGTATTAGCGGGACAGTTACTACAACAGTATCCAGCTCAAAGGATGTTTCTTCGTTAAAGACAGCGCATGGAAATGGCAACTCAATCTGGAATCCTGTGAAACCCAGTGCGAGTCTCGGAGATCCTCCAGCAGACAAACAAAGCTATAGTTCATCTCCTGTATTGAGTCCTTGTGCTGCAACTGAGAGCAGTTCGTATCATAGTTATGTCCCTTCATTGACTTCTTCCTCCAGGTATTATCCAGTGCCTGAATACTCCCCTTATGACAGTATTAATATGCCAATAAATATGCAAATAAACCCACAAGTATCAACGCATTCAAGTAGTGACATAGCAGATTTTGCAACATATCAAAATCCGGGTTCACAACCACCATGGGGATATGGAGCAACAATGTGAGCTTTACAATGAACGCAAAGACATCAGTTTGGTTGAATACATTTGATTATCAAACATTATCGAATTTTGTATTCTTACATACGTTGGATAAACTAATATTTGATGCTATGTTCCTTCCAATAGCATGATGATTTTATGGAATGTGTTTGTTGAATTGTAGTTGTAGTTGAATTTACACAAGTATATTAAAAATTGTTGTCTAATACAAAACATTCACTTTTAATAGTTTAGAGATGACAAGCGTGGATTGTGTGTGGTTGACAACCCCCATGAATCTTTGTATATTCATCGCCTTTTTAGTTTATCGGTAATAAGCTTGCAATAAGTTAGTAATTTATCAACAAACAGACCACTATTGTCCATATTTGAAAATATTTTGTTAATTTTGCTCCATATGTCTTTTATTGATTTTTATTGATACGTTAATATTGATTCTTCATGGTAGTCATGGTTACCTAACGCTTCCTCCTCTAGCTTATTACATATTGATAATTTCACCTAAAACCAATTATTACTTTGAAAATATATTTGAAACCACGAAAAAAGCCAATGAAAAATTCTGTCTCAAATATTATTAGTGGTCATAAAAAATTTGCGAATTTCTTACAATTATTTGGAAGTTGTTTTATTTCTTTTCACTATTTTGTTTAGCTTTCTTTCTGTTTATTTACTTTTTTTCGTCAGTATTCATTTACTTGGAAATTTTGAAATAAAGTAATGTATTTTAAGCAATGAATATTCTACTTTAAATCCCATTTTTTTGCAAATTTTCTTTTACTAAATTCTAAAAAAAATTAGGTTATGAAGTAGCAATAAACTTCAAAGGTTGTGAAGCAACGTATCGCTCTAATCTATCACCATCACCATTGTTATTAGTTGTAATAGTAATAATACGAATAATAATATTAATATTGTTATTATTAAAACTGAATTACCTACTTGTTTTCACTTATCTCTTCGTCTCATTTCCCATTTTTCCAAAGAACAAAATCAATTTATTTCTGAAGCATTAATATTTGGTGTCATAATTATACCATACATTAAATATATAGCATTTATACATACAAATCTCGATGTCTTTTAAGGGGGTAGTGTATCTGTAGTACATCTGGTAGTTAATATGTCGTTATAAAAGCTTAGGACAATTGATATGTTTTAGAAATAAATTCTGATTTTTCCCAAATTTTAGTTTTCGATTATTTTCTTGTTTTGCTGCATTGTACTTACACCATACCAACAAAGAGTGTAAAGGAATTCATTTTAACCTAATAGACTTGTCTATTAGGGAATTTATTTTTGCTGTGGTATAGTTTGAGCTATTTTTTGCACATAAAAATGACATTTTAAGTCCATTAGATGTTTCAACACAAAAATTTCCTTTATAATTTAAGAGTATTGATATTTCTTTCTTGAAAAAAAGAGGCTAACATCTTATAAGAAATGCATTTTTGTCGAATATTATAGAATGTTTTCCCTGAAGTATATTAAATAAAATGGAACAACAGGAATACATTTCCAGAATTAAAACATAAAGATCATGCAGATTGTGATATCATCCCGTAATCACACAGTTAAATCCTCTGTTTTGATGACCAGATGAAGTCTTTTCTAAATGAAGCAAAGAGGAAATGGAAATTATTGGCGTCATGAAATTTTTGCAAACTTGAAAAATTATGTTGGCAAGTCTTCTGATTTCAAAAGCTTAATATGCTTTCTCTGTTCCTCCAATAATTGTAATAAATATTTCTTTCAAATATACGACTTTGTATTCAAGGACATAAAGAATCTCATCGCCCAAAGTATTTATTTAGTGTTATGATTGCTAAAGGATTATGAGACAATTGTTTAATTAAAGATAAACTGTGCCAATTCTTTCATTTCTAGTAAGACCAAAAATACTGAAGAATCAAACGTAATTGTCAAAAGGATGCAAATTTGAAGCAGGGAGCATTGAATGATATTATATATGATAAAAAATGTAACAAATCTATGATAAAATCACATTTATATGCAATGAATAGTGATGAAGTGTCATTAGAATTCAATTCTTTCCTAACGATTATTTGATGCTATTTTCAGAATGGCCTAATGAACTCACGTTTTCGTTTAAGGCAATATGCTTATGAAAGTTAAAATACATTTAATTTAGAATTTGTCAATTGGTACTTTTTGGGGAAGTGAAGAAGTAGCAAGAAATTGATTTTCCTTCCTGTAATTTAATTGGTGAAAAAGAATGGTTGCTGGTGTCCTGTTGCTGTTTTTATTTAAACCTTAACAAATTCATAAAAATGGCATTAAATATGTTTATATCTTAAAAACATTTTATTCGTTTTTGGTGTCTGATATATTTGCCACAACAGAAGGGAGTATCTTGTTCACCTAAAAAAACCCAATCTAAACAAAAAGTATCAGTTCTGGCTTCAAAAAACCGCAAAATAATACGAACCAAAGGAAATGATATCAAATATACGGTTGGTGATACAAAATGGCATTAAATATGTTTATAACTTAAAAATATTTTATTCGTTTTTGGTGTCTGATATATTTGTTACAACACAAGGGAATGTCTTGTTCACCTAAAAACCCCAATATATACAAAAAGTATTAATTCTTGCTTCAAAAACCGCAAAATAACACCAACCAAAAGAAATGATATCAAATAAATGGGTAGTGGAAAAAAATTAAATACCTCAATTAAAATCACCTTTATTGAGTTATATTTCCCCTTATCTTGATCAAATGGTTCAGATCTGCAGATTTAAGTATTGGTGTATCGTCCTTTAAGGTAGTCAAATAAAGGATTTACGATACAAGATTTCAATTAATATTGAACTAATATCACATATCTATATGTTTAACCAATAACACTAAACCTATTCAAATCCCCTTTTCATCTACCCAAGTTTCACCATCTACGAAAAAATTTGAAGTCAAACCAAAAGTTTTTATTAGTTTTAATGAAATAAAATTTCTAAAGATCAAAAACTTTGATAAATTATTTAATACAAATATTTTCATTTCATTCCTGGAAACATATAATACCTCACATCTAATGCGTAATCAGAGAAAGTATTTGCTTGTGCTAAAATTATATGACATTGATTACAAGTTTATAATATTACAAGAGGACAGGGTGTATCCTTAAAAAGAGATGTTACTTTTATCTGATGAAATACTGCATTGTTTAAAAACATTATATGATATCCTGGGAAGTATTGATTGTAGAACAAGTGCTGGTTGGCAATTAATTGTAAAAGTTAGACCGATCTAAAAGAGCGAAATACTTATCGATGATCTGAAACGGCCCAGGTACAGGCGAAAAGTGGTTTTGTTCTATATAGAGAATTTTTCAGCCTCAAGATGAAAAAACCAGGCGGCTACATAAATATTTCAATCCAAAGGTGATAATTCTACCTCATTGATTTAAAGATAGAGTAGAATATTCTGTCCAAACCAAATTTTCCCTCGTCATCATTTACCGATTTTAAAAGAATAAAGCTTAAAATCAACCCGAAGTTTCAGTGACAGTAGCTGGACTGAAAATACATCTCAGGCTTAAAATCTCTATGTAAACACCCTATTAGTGATGTTTAATTCAATATTTAAGCAAAGCTAAAGTTTGAGTTTCAGTTAGGGAAAAACATATACAGTACACTCTATACAAAAATATTGCATGTACAAAAGTATTTCCTTACCTAAACTGATTGTGTTGATTTTAATGTCTTATTATGTTGTTATCTAAGTGATTGCTAAATTATAGTATTTCCAATTTCCAGTAAAGTATCTGTAATGTGTTACCTTTAAGTGAATTTATGAAGTAAATTTCTCTTTAACTTTGAAGCAAACGCTTTCCTTTGATTAAGGATTAAAATACGAACAAAAACCTGATTATCACAACGTTTGAATGAATATCAAAGCTTGATGTAGTGGGTGGTAAGGGTGGATTAGAACCTGGTGGTTGCGTAGTAGCACAGCTAGAAGGTAATGCAGTGTGGGTGCTTAGTTGAAAAAAAATTTGTTGTTTTTTTCTTACACAAATTTCTGAAGTTGCCAAAATTTTAATCAAGTAAACTATACAAGTAAACAATCAATAGAGTCAACAAAAATAATGCAAGAAAGACTTATTCAAAATTCTTTTTGTGCTTTTAATAGAAACACTACAAAACCAAAAAAAATATGAAATTGATAGAAAAAAGAAAAATAACAGTTATTGTAATATTGCTGTCCTGGGCTTATATCCAACTTATAAGCTTTGGCAAAGTTTTCAGATGAGGTAAAAACAGTCAAAACCATAGTTCGACTCCCGTCTATGAAAGATCAGAACTTCAAGTTCTTTAGTAAACATCGTAATATCCAACCAGTTAAAGAGATTATTGGATCCTGGTAGAAACAAACATAATTTTGTTTTGTACCAATCTCTAACTTTGCTAAACAATCACAGATACCACCTCAGATTTCAATGCTTCTACTCTCTAAAAAATTAAAAGCAACTTCAAATAACCACCTGGTGTGTGTCGTTTTATTTTGGAATATTTTGACTTTCTAATTAAAAATTGCAGCATGTATCTTTACAAAGGAAACCATAACTCTACTGTAAACATGTTACAGGCAGGTTTGTTCTTTTAAAAATTCCGGAAAAAAAGTCTCGAAAATTCACAAGCTGATATTGCTGACTTGGCAGGTTTCAGTTTTTTTTAAACAGTTGTTGTATTTCAGCTTGCAACCAGAGAATTAATTGTGATTTCCAAATTTGCTAGGCTTACAACAAACAATTCCAGTTAAACTCTGCAGGCAGGGGTTTTTTTTGCACCAACTTCACTTACCTTACCGGGGTGTCATCTCAAAGAGGTCGGCTGTCATAGTCCTCCGCATTTGCCTGTCCAATGAGAGTTTAGCTCACTTGTTGATGTTTTTCTTCATCATGTAAGGAATGTTGCCTGTCCCACTTCACTACAGTGAGTCATGTATAATAACTTCCTCTTTCTTCTCTGCATCAGTGATATGAAAAAAAGTTGCCAATAATTACTGTAAGGAAGTTTCTACAGCAAGAAATCCATTTCAAATTCGTATGTCGCTGCCCATCAAGGAAAGGCAGTGCCGCTTTGTTGGAAACCTATTGCGCGAAAATGAGAGACATCTTGGAGAACGAAACTGACGGGAGGAGAACCAGGGGAAGGAAAAGAATAAGGAAGTGAGACTGGATGTGTAGGGATAACCATGATTTCATCTATGGCATGAACATGCCACAACTCACAAGAAAAAGATGTCGCTGCCCATCGCTCTCTCCAAACACACAACAATAGAAGCAGCCTTAAAGTTAGTCAAATGAAACTGGATTATTTAAAGAGAAAATATAATCTAGGTTTCCGATAGGTGTTTATTTCCCCAGTCCATTTTATAATTAAAAGTCTTCAAAGTAAGAAAACCTCGACCAATGAATCTTTGGCCGCTGGTGGGGCGTTTGATGGAAAATTAGTAAAACATGGTCAGATTAAAAGAAAATTTGGGCAAAGGATTCAACTGAGGATAGAGCAAGCGAAATTATTTTACAAACGGTCATTAAACCAAATAACATTTCTGACTATTGCCCGACAAACACATTAATAGTCGAGAATATTCCCTAGATAGAAAGTCAAAAGGATTTTACAAAATAAGTCTTTAGGATATAGACAGCAAAATGATTTAAAAACCTTGGCAGCGATATTAAATTTTTTTTTATTATTGTAAATATGTGCAAGAACAAAGGAAATGATTGAATAGCTGACCATGTATTAAAATCTATAATATAATAAATATAACGACAAATATGTATGGATATATATCGTATACATATACATATACATATATATATATATATTTATATATATATATATATATTATATTATATATATCATATATATATTATATATTATATATTATATATATATTATATATTATATATTATATATATATATATATATATATATATATATTACGTGGCTACGGCGTCTGGTGTAGTTTCTTATGGATTCTTTTGCTTCGGCTCCTTGCAGACTAAAAATATTGTTAAGTTGTTAAAACACTGGATTTTGCTTGTCGAACTTGACCAGGTTTTTTATGTACACTTTTTTAATACTCTGTAATTTCAAGCTTCATTTTGACACTTTGACATTTGATGATAAATAAAATATGCAGAAACTTTGCTTCCACTGTTAAGAGGTCGTGTAAGACATAAACAAAAATTGGGTCCTATCAAAATGCCCCTTGGACCAACCTCCCAGAGAATTGTTCCTGGTTAAAATTGCTTTCCAGCAAATTACACTCGATCAATCTATTGTCCATCACAAAATGCAAGATTTGAAAAGATAAGACTAGTAGCAAACAATACCAATTAACAATTTAGTAATGACTTTGGTTGACAATTATAAAAAAAATAACTTGTTAAGATAAGTGAGATGATGCAGCAATCCTCCGGGAGACATAAGCGGGTTTTCACCTTGTAACATTGTAACATACGTGTCACTTTTATTGTGTTCAATTACGTTATTATTATGCTTGAAACAAAACATACAAAATCTATAACCATTTTCTTGTTCATGAAACTATTAAATTTTCATCAACAATCCTAACCGACAGCTATCTTCCTTTTAACCAACTGTTTTATATGAAAACAAAATTTTCAAGTGGACTCAATTGCTTTGTCTTCTAAATAACATCTACAGCAACTGGAAAAGTAAATAAATAGACTAGAAGTCCAAAGTTTAAAGTAAATAAATAAACTAGACGTTTGAAGGAAATAAATAAACTAGTAGTTTGAAGGAAATAAATAATCTAGAAGTTTGAAGGGAATAAATAAACTAGAAGTTTGAAGGAAATAAATAAGCAAGAAATTTACAGTAAATAAACTGGAAGTTTAAAGGGAATAAATAAACTAGAAGTTTGAAAGAAATAAATAAACTAGGAGTTTGAAGGAAATAAATAAACTAGAAGTTTGAAGGAAATAAATAAGCTAGAAATTTACAGTAAATAAATATACTAGAAGTTTAAAGGAAATAAATAAGCTAGAAGTTTAAAGTAAATAAATAAACTAGAAGTTTGAAGGGAATAAATAAACTAGAAGTTTGAAGGAAATAAATAAGCTAGAAATTTACAGTAAATAAATAAACTAGACGTTTGAAGGAAATAAATAAACTAGAAGTTTGAAGGAAATAAATAAACTAGGAGTTTGAAGGAAATAAATAAACTAGGAGTTTGAAGGAAATAAATAAACTAGGAGTTTGAAGGAAATAAATAAACTAGAAGTTTGAAGGAAATAAATAAGCTAGAAATTTAAAGTAAATAAATATACTAGAAGTTTAAAGAAAATAAATAAGCTAAAAGCTTAAAGTAAATAAATAAACTAGAAGTTTGAAGGGAATAAATAAACTAGAAGTTTGAAGGAAATAAATAAGCAAGAAATTTACAGTAAATAAACTAGAAGTTTAAAGGGAATAAATAAACTAGAAGTTTGAAGGAAATAAATAAACTAGGAGTTTGAAGGAAATAAATAAACTAGAAGTTTGAAGGAAATAAATAAGCTAGAAATTTACAGTAAATAAATATACTAGAAGTTTAAAGTAAATAAATAAGTGCGAAATATGTAATCTTTTATTGTCATCAGCATTATAGACAAACCCTTGGTAAAAACGAATGACATCTTATATTTTAGGGGAAGTTAATATCATAGTCTAAGCTTGGTTGCCAAATGCAAATTTCTTTTGTGATTAAATACTATAAACGTTTCAATTGGTATTTTATTTTGAGGCATCATAGTGAATAAAGCTGTTGATTGTAGGAATTTCGGAGCCTTGGTCCCATTTTAAAGAGGTATTGGGCTTGGCCCTTTTGTTGGGATCGATATGAATGTTTGCATGTCGATAAAGGTATCAAAGACCACTGAAGTTGACAATGCCGCAGCCAGTTCAGTGTTGTCGTGGGTTTTTATTGTCTGTACTCCTTCATTCTTCACTAAAAGTTTTCCGTAAATCCAAAGATGACATCAGTTGTTTAGAGATGGATAGTATAGGCACGTCCTGCATTCATGTTTTGAACGAGGCATTCCAGTATTACCGTCTAATAAATTTGTTTCACTGTTTCACTTGCTGAACATTTGTAATTGTGCTTTGAGATGGTTGACATCTTTGTCGGCCCCAGCATTTCATATTTTAGAATGTAGCAGGATTAAAGATAGTAGTCTCTCTTTCTTCTTTTAATAACCCCTGCTTTAATTTATAATTTAATTGACTGATTTAATCTTTACAGAAAAGCTGTAAATATAATAACTTTTTAACTGTAAAATATTGTTTTGAGAGCACTCTCAAAATTCTGACATAAAATAATCACTGGTTTAAACCCTGAACTTGTCACGTTAAAGACGTACTGAGGTTGTAAGAGAAACTTTGAGAATGGTAAAATGATTCTCTAAATTATTTATCTTTCACCTTATTCACTAAATTATTTATCTCCCTCCACAAATGTGTTCTCTTAAAGTCTGCTCTCAAGTCAACAACCGTTGTTCACCGTCGATTAAAGAGAGAAATAGCTCCCAACATCGGTGTCATCGGAGGAGGTCATCGGTGTTACTGTTGTAGCAGTAACACCGATGACCTCCTCTCTTGACATTTTCTTCCCAGTTGTAATTGAAAGAAAAAAAACAACCCCCAAATGCCCAAAAACAAATTGTTGTCGGATGATAAAAGTTATATATCAGGAGTTGGACGTTAAATTTAAGAATTACTACTGATGACCCACTCCTATAAGCCTTTATATAAGACGGTGGCATCAGACATCCGGGTTTTTCTGTCAAATCAATATAAAGGAAAGGTCCTCCAAAGAACGTTATAATTAAGACAATCAATGACAACAAAATTTTTGGCAGACTTTTACAAGAAAATTAAAATATATTTTTTCCAAATAAGGAAGAACATATTTTGCCAGCTTGTTCAGTATCATCCACCCTGAAATTTACTGTTATACAAATTGTTACAGTTCATTGCATTGCATTGTAATTGGGGAGAAACAAGAGTTGAGTAATAATTTGCATAATATTCAGCTTTTTTGTAATTGAATTTCATTTCGGACTTTCCGTTTATACAAATGTCATACACAAACATTATATATATATATATATATATATATATATATATATATATATATATATATATATCCAACTTTTGTTCTTGTTTTTTTCTGTTTTGGCTTTAACGTCATTTCCCCCCAGCAATTGTGTTTCATGGGATGCCCTTTATAGGCGCTTCGCTGTAGCAGTGAGCAT
>RDPX01000072.1:809026-852366 GCA_003991215.1 Morbakka virulenta
CAATGACAACAAAATTTTTGGCAGACTTTTACAAGAAAATTAAAATATATTTTTTCCAAATAAGGAAGAACATATTTTGCCAGCTTGTTCAGTATCATCCACCCTGAAATTTACTGTTATACAAATTGTTACAGTTCATTGCATTGCATTGTAATTGGGGAGAAACAAGAGTTGAGTAATAATTTGCATAATATTCAGCTTTTTTGTAATTGAATTTCATTTCGGACTTTCCGTTTATACAAATGTCATACACAAACATTATATATATATATATATATATATATATATATATATATATCCAACTTTTGTTCTTGTTTTTTTCTGTTTTGGCTTTAACGTCATTTCCCCCCAGCAATTGAGGTTCATGGGATGCCCTTTATAGGCGCTTCGCTGTAGCAGTGAGGAATTTCTTGGCCAGATGCTCTTCCTGACGCCAGCCAATATCTTTTTCTTTTGAGAAGTACTAAGTTTCTCCTTACCTACTCGGGAAATTGAACCCGGAACCCCTTGGTTACTGTGCAACAGCACTGACCATTAAGCCACGACTCCTCAGTATATCCTACTGTAATAAAAGGAAAAAGCTTGGAAAAATGTCAAACTAAGGAAATAACATATTTCAGGGTAGTTCGTAAATGACAATAAATTAGTTTTGCTTCAGCGTTTGTTTTTTTCAAGAGGTTACACTGCTAATTTCGAAATAGATTCCATTGATTTCTCCTTTTAAAAATCTTCTAATATCAAATAAAATCTTACTTGATGCTTTCAAACATAATCAAAGAATAAATAAACAGTTATTATTTTTAATCATAAATTCCATTGACTTTTAATCAGAAGGGAATTTCTAATATCTTATTTTCAACATTATTATCATTGTTACTACCAACATAATCATCAAGAAAAATATATTTATCTTATATATTAAAAAAATTATCCTGAAATCATTACAGGAAGTGCTTAATTGGCTATAGCTATTTCAGGAAAGACAATTTTCTTTTTTAATAATGCCTTTTTTCTAATGAACTACTATTGAGCCTTGGGGTGAACACTTAAGACTTGATCAGCTAACACAATACGGAGTGAATTGTAAAAACAATACATATTTAAATGACAAACGCTACTAACTTTAATTACTTTTGCACTAATATTGTTTTTATCATGTATTTTGATTAGCCACTTTGATTTGTATTTTAACCATAACTTCAGCCTTTTTAGATAAGGTACTAACACAGTGGGATACTGATTAAAAATCTTTGTTACACTGGATGCATGATTCAAAGCTAATTAGACTAGAGTAAATATTAGTAGTCCCCAAAAATTCTTTCTCAGAAATTATAGCTTTGTATATGCTGGAAAATAAATTATTTTCGTCTCTTTTGAACAAGGATTAATATAAACGTTCTTTCTTAAGCCAACACAGATGAAAACATCTGTGTTTTGCATAAAAATATTTATGTCATTTTGCAAATTTTAACATCACCCAATAAACAAGACAAATTTGTTTCTCTCATGAAATTCACAGTGGTCATTTTTACTTTCTTTTTTCATTTTTCTGCGAACTATTGTGTGTGTGTATATTACTCGTTGTGTTATCTTTCGTATTGTCCTGTTGCTTGTTCTTGTATGTGTCGTTTCCTCATGGTCATTATTTTGGTCACGCAGTAAACCAAAACACGAAAAGTAAATACTTTTTTTGAATTTTAATTACATTAATTTTACAGTCTCTCTGAAAAAGCTCAGGAATTATAAAGCATTTTTACATTTTTGGACATGTTGGACCATACTGAAAAAGAAAATCTCCGAGCTCTGTGATGTGATTGTGCCTAATATATCAAATTTGTAACCTTGGTGTTTAAATTTCACAATGGATCCCTCATTGGCAGTGTTTGAGCAAGTAATTATTGAATATATACGCTTCTCTTTGGTAGTCTATCACCTTTGTACCTGCATCATTTTCTATATTCAAGAGCTTAAGGGCTAATGGCTTACTATGGGTTGCAATGTTGTGATTCGCTAGCTAGTAATTAATCAAATTGTAAGACTCTTAACTCCCTAATTGGCTTGAGAATGTCAATGTATCTTTTTTGGCTTGTTTGCATTTCCTCTGGTACCTATGTTTGTGTGCTAGAGCTGCAAACAATGCATTGATGACCTTGTGAAAGCCAATTTTTGACTATACCACTGTAGGTTGAAAAGGAGAAGAAAGGAGAAGAAAAGTAAAGTTGTATAAAGATATCTTCCAGGAAATTTCCGTTGAGATAGTACATCAAATTTTTAACAGCTTTGCTGACTTAGGGGAGCCCACACCATCGGCAATATCATGTGCCTGCTACTGGGCAGAAAGGCTGTAGCCGAGACACAAAAATGAAACGAATGATCAAATTTTTAAGATGTGATTTTTTGGTGACTAGGTTTTCCTGCTGATACTGTTGAATTGATAACTAAGTTTGAAATGACTGCCCATTGTCATATCAATTATAACTATCGATGGTCACGATGCTGTGGTCATTCGTGCAACTTTGGCTGGCGATTCTATTGCGGAAGGTGTTCCATGACGAGCTAATTCACCAAGTAGCATTAATACAAATACAAAACTCTACAATAAAATCGAAAAAGGAAGACTTTTTAGTTAATATTTATAATAATAGGCAATGCACACATACATTGCAGATAAATGTTTGCTGTAACAGTTTGCAACATCTTGACGTGTATGGTTACCATGGAAACTCCTTGTGCAAGACACAAAGTATTGATGTCAAATAGATTAGCATTGTTGACATAGCTAGTGTCCCACTAGTTGTGTAATCACAAATTCCTAAGAGTTATGGGTCACTCAAGAGTGCTTACTTAATGTTTTTTAGTTTGGAATGATGATGTAATGGATAAATTTACCTTGTAAAAATTTGTATATAAGAGAGTGATTTCTTTGTATTTAGGAGAAAAGAAAGACAGACGCACCTCGCTTTTAGGTGTGTAGTGTAACCAACGTCTCTTTACTTCTGGATAGCTGTTACATTGCCACGCGCCTAGTATTACGGATGCTATACATCTCTCTTACCGTTTAAGAGATTTATTTACTAAACTAATAGAGATAGATATAGGAATTGGATGTAAGTGAAACAGAGGTGTATATATGTTCCTAACCAGTGCCTTTGGCTGTAATGTCCAGATACTACACCACCTGAACTATCTTCTGTACACTCATTATCAGATCATTTCCAAACATATAATCTTTTTAGTATGCCATTTTCTTCTATGCGGAGGTATTCTTGTATTTTTGAGGTAGTCCACATATTAAACCGGTACATAAAATTGCTCGGTGCTAATGTTAGGAAGGAAATGAAAGTTAAATTCTATTCTTTTCTTTTTCGGCCAGGCTAGTAAAGGCACTTGTAAATGGTAATAGAGACACGGCCATTGTAACACGGCTTAAGTCCATCCTTTAAGTAACTTAAGTTAGATTGTAGCCACAGAGAGAAATTTTTCTTGGTCCTGGAAGTTAAGTGATGTCGTTTAATTATGCATGATGGTCCAACAATTTAATGTATAGCTTTACAAAACAGATTTATCACAAAAAACAAAACATAATGGGTAACTTTACATTCTTACTTTACACCTACATTTTTTTTGGTGTTAACGTCATTTTCCCACAGTAACTGGAGCTCAGACCGTGCCCTTCACAGAGACTTTGATTCGGCAGTGAGGAATTTCCTGGCCGGATGCCCTTCCTGACTCCAACCAATGACTTTTTCTTTTGTGAGTTTTCAGAGTCGCCCGCTGCGGGAATCGAACCCGAAATTCCTGGTTACGGTACAGTTGTACTAACCACTAAGCCACGGCTCCTCAACCAAATAAATATATTAAACAATGTCATTTGTGGATCTAATGTATTAGATGTGTTTATTTATGGAATATTGAAAAAGAGTCTAAATAACACTTGTTTGACAAAGAGATATGAGTAGACAATTGTCTATTTATGTAATAGCAAACATACGAGAGAAATAGGATTTGTGCTTAACAAAGTTATTCTCAGGAATCTGATTAACTACAAAGATTTTCTCTCATATAGTAATTATATTTGTGTTGAAATGTTTAAAGTTTAATCTCAGTCTGATATTAGAATATGCATCCACCTTCAATGCAACAAATAAAAAAATTTAAAATTTTCTTTGTTGACTTCGATTTGTCAAGCCACGAATGCAAACAGAAGGAAGTGGAATTATATTGTTTGATGTAAATTTGATTGTATGATGTAAATGAAAGTAAGCTACATGAAAATGCTTTTGGCAGGTTGGTCATAGAACAAGAAATAGAAAATTAGGTATATTAATGAAAAGTTGTTGGAGAACAAATTCTATATTTCTAACACTTGTTTTACAATTTCTCTCAAATAATCTCTGGACATGGAAGAACTCCAACAATTTTCAAAGCAAGTTTTCAAAGCTTGACATGTTTTTGTTTTGGACAATGATTGTGTCTCAAACCGAAATGATTTTTTGGCCCATAAAAGTTGTTTTTAATTTTTTCTGGCTCAAACACAAAGAAAAACTCTCAAGTAATCAATTTTGGATTAAAATCAATCTGTTAACATAAGCTCAACATGCGTTTCCTGAAATGTTATTTATTTAGTCACCCCAAATTGCCAACTTTCCTTATGGCTTCCCTTATCTCTTGGCCTAACCTTTTCCTTCTTTTTTTTAGTGTTTGATATTTTTTTTTGTCATTTCTGCACAGTTCCATGCACTCAGAAGTAATATTATCTGAATATTTCTTAACCATTATAAATCCACCCTAAAACCAAATTTGATTATAATACGTACAGTACAGATTTCACAATTCATTGTCTTCTTCTGATATGCCACCAATCATCGCCTGTATCATTAAAAGTCCAATACATAAAAAATTTAATATTTACATCATTGCTTGATACATGTCCAACGCAAGTGTTGGCAAGGAAGATTATTTCACCAATAAATCAGCTCATACATACTCATAGCGTTTAGCGCCACGTCTCGAGCCATCGCCTTGCATTTTTATTTACCTCCTTAAGATCTTCATTGGAGACTGTTGGACTAAGTGGACAGTGATGTTGAATATGGTCAAACGATTGAATCGGATCACCGCAAAGAAATTCTGCTGACTGGTACAGACCACACAGGAGCATGTTTTCACCAGTTCAACCAACTTTAGTTCTGTCTCAGTTTTGAGTGACCAATCTCTACGAATTAAGTCTGTATTAATCAGGAGAGACTCATTGGTGTCGGGGAGCTCTTCGTTGGTGCTGATATCCATGTCTCTCTATGACCCAATACGGTAGTTGCTTGGCTGCATTCTTCCAAGACCGGTGATAGTGACGAAGCTTTGACGAGAAGTAAGACGAGCTGGGACAGAAAGGTGTCCATGTAAGGGGTAGCGTAGGTCCATTAGTAAAGATGTTCGGGGGATACAATATAAGTCCATATACCCGCCCCGAACAATTTTAATCGGCCCTGTCCCCGTCCCGATGTCCATTCGGGGTTCCGATCCCCGCCACGAATTTTGGGAATCGAGGACCCCCGTCCCCTATTTTTCCCAAAAATTTATGTGAGAAACAACACATTCTAAAGTCCAAAGTCAATTAAAAAAATATATACATACTTTGGTTGATGACATTTATTGTACAAAATTTATACAATATAAATTTATATGATAATATCAAAACAATATCACATTCAATTGTAGTAAATAAAACAATATTAGATAAAAATGAAAAATGAATCAATCAAGTTTAAAACTACATAAACAAATTAAGAAATAGCCCCTAATTACTAAAAGTTCAATTACATTATCAGGATGCAGATTCGATCCTCTGGATGTTAAAGTCAATCCAGCAGAAGAAAAAGCACGTTCTGATGTCGTGCTAGTTGCTGGAATGGCAAGAACAGTTCTTGCAATCAATGCTAGTTCAGGGTATTTAGCTGCACCCTCCGACTCTCACCACGGTAAAATTTCAACCTCTTGACCTTTTGCATAAGTATTAAAATATTCGTCAACAACAGAATTTGGTTTGTCCTTATTATCATCAGTGTGTGACTCTCCGTCATCTTTAGATATAGGGTAAAGAATGGTCCCAGCAAAATGCCATCACACTAATTTGGCGTCAGATTTCAAATTTAATCCTTCCAATGGAGAATTTCTAAGAGAAGAAACCCTATCATTTTTTCGCTCAATTTGTCGTTCTAAGTGACACCCCATCCACGCGTAAGTAGGATGAACCAAATGAATAGTTGGTTCACTGTCCTTTGATAATGTCTCGGTGGCTTTCAAGAATGGGCTCAATGAATGAATCATACCGTTTAACACATCTTTATCTATGTTGACAAGATAGCATAATTCACCTCGTGCCGATAACACATTCATCAAATCGTCCCAGGAATCACAATTGATTAATACATTCCGAGATGAGTATTCCATTGTGTATCACATTGGACGATCAGGTTTTTTTTATAATCTGCTTGCAACTGATGATCGAGTACAATGATCGACTAGTGACTTACATGAAGCATGGCTAAATTCAGCTCGTGTCCAGCACAAGATAATTTCAAAATTCAAAATATTTTTACTCGCCAAGCACCATTTTTAATCACTTCCAGAGGTCATAAAGTTCTTTTCTACAAGTTCCTTTTGTTCTCTTTGTAAATCAATATAGTCCAGCAGTTTGGTATTGATTTCTTTAGCAATGTCTTAATTTTTCATGGTTTCCTCAGAATATTTGGAAACACACAAATTATATTTTTGGAGCGCAAATTTTTCATCAATAAAATGTGTAGAGATGCTTGTATAGTGCCAAACTTGATCATCACCTTTCCAATGATCTGTTGTGAAAGCGGCATACGGAAGACAACCAGGTATTTGATTACGTTGTATATCTAATTGTTTACAAATGCCGCTTTTGGCCTCTTTGTATAAATCTGCTAAATAATGTCTTGTTAAATTTGTACTGGTTGCAATTAACCCTTTAGCGTCTGCAGGTCCGTACGGATGTCCAATATTAATCAAATCCTGTACAACAGGCAAAAATCCACTATCTTCAGCTATGCTCAGTAGTCTATAATTTTTAGCTGACCAAGGCACAACTTTCCGGTTTAGCTTTACACGATCCGCTTCATGTATCGAAATTTTGTCCATCTTTTCTGGTTTAGTACAAGTTATCTGTTTTTGTCCCTTTAAAGTTGCACTTTGTATTTCAGAGCATTTCACGTGCTGTTCCGGAAGGGCTTTTGTTCCGTGCACAGGACGATAAATTAACACAGATTTACAAATCGAACACGCTGCGAAATTCTCAATTTTGTTATCACTATCGTCGTGTGTGAATCATAAAAGAATCCCAGGCACCACTTTTCTCTGAATTATTTTTGACAAATTTGTATATTTCACTTTTAATTTTCTTTTCAATAACCGATTTTGAGATCGTTATGGTGGCTTTTGATAAGAAACGAACTTTCAGCTGCTGCATGAACGCATTTTTGTTTTTGAGTGTTTGAATCAAAACTGACTTAACACCTCCAACCAATGATCAGTTTCTTTCAATCATCAATGAATGAAGTGAAGTGACGAAACTGTGAAAGTGTCACCTCTGGGGTATATTTACTTATCTGATTAATTACTTCACAAACCTGTTATGCAAACATATCTGTGGTTTTTGACAGGATTTTGTTCGGGGATCGAGGGTCCCCGAATTAATAAATCGTGAAATCCGGCCCCATCACCGACTTTCAACGGAACCCCAAAACCGGGACGCGGTCGGAGATCGAAGCGACCCTCATATTTCTATCCATTAGCTGCTCATGCATGAGAGTATTCTAAATAGCAAAGCTTTCTTAATCAGTTTATAGTATTAACATAGAAAAAGGTGAGAACCTAATTAAACCCATGAAATACTCCACCTCTATTGTAGTTAACCTCTGAATTCTTACTATTTTCCAGTCCTCATTCACGATCTATCTGATCATGCAATCAGAACTTTTAATGATTTTATTTCCAATACTAATATTTATGGTCTCACATCTAAACCTATTAGGTTATAAAATTTTCATCAACTCTTTCCTATGAAATATCTGGGGGAATGTTACGTTGCTACATTGCATTTTTTCTGATAGAATGGGTTTCTTAAGATAGCTTTATTTTACGGTTAAGAAGGTTTTAGGGTATGAAACAACTATGTGTACAGAACTGAGAAGAAATGACAAAAAGTTCAGGCCAAGAAATAAGACCTTGGGCTTAAAATCATTTAAGATATATGATGGAGGAATGCGCTAAGAAGCCAAAGAGTTCCACAATCCAGGCTTCCCAGGAAAAACCTACTTCTAATTACATAGTAACATTCATTACAACGAGAAATAATAAAAACATGATGATAAAGAATTTGAAAAAAAGGAGTTATACAAATTGTAATAAACTACTTGCAAAGAAAATTAATCAGAGCCGTCTTATTACATGAATATACCAAGATAAAAGAATATGCACAGCAGGCAAACGTTGAACAGTGACACCAAGATTTTGATATATAAATTCAAACACTAATTAGACCTCTATGAAGAACATCAAGAAAAGACAAATGGGTTGCAGTCCAGAAGTAAGAAAAGTACTCCAAGCTAGGATGGTACATTAAAAGAAACAAACATGGCTTCAGGCATTTGGTATTTTTCAGACAACGAAACAAACTTTTTAAAAGCAGACTTAATAAGAGATTGAATATAAGAACTTCAAGAAAGACTTGGAGAAAACAAAAGCATCATCAACGTGGATGAGGATTTCCGAAGATGAGAAGTAACCTCAAAAAACTAAATATCGTAATGGTTGTCTGAATAGTCGAGGGGGACAAGATATCAACTTTCCATTGAAAAAAATCAGTTGATTTTTTTCTCTTATTTAAATAAATCAGCTAATTTTTTTCTCATTCTCTGGCACCCTGAAGATGAAACCCCAAACCTTCTGCGCTTGATTTCAGGCTGAGTTGCTTTGTGACAAATATCAGAGTATAGAATAGTGTCATCAGCACAGATGTCGATGAACCGAAGCAAATTACAAGTGCGGTCATTGATGTTATAGACGTTTTAAAGCCATCACTATTAATTTTCTCCAGTAAAACACAAAATGTTATGAACATTAAATTTAAAACTGATCTCCGCCCCTAAAAAATCCCCTAATTTTGTCATCACGAATATTAACTCTTAATATAAGTTTTAATATACCATATCCAGAAAATATTTATGCGATATGTAATCCACAGTAAAATTACATAAAGACTTATTCGCCATCAGTAGAAAATCCTATATTTCATACTATTTATTTAAATAAAAATTGAAATTCGAACTAAATTTTTCACATTTTTCACTAAGTATTTCCACACAGATTACTTCTCCATCGTTTTTTAGTATAAGTACCATAATCAAGTGTCATCTGGAGATCGATTTTCCAGCAGTCAAAATTTTACATACTACTCTTGTTCAACCTGAAGCAATAAAGGTCTAGTAGCACTAATAAACATAAGGTCTAAAATATTTGCCCTCATCTGACTATAAAGCAGATTTGTCGAGGTGATATTTATGAGACTGAAATATGATACACAATCAGCAATACTGTAGGGCAAAATCTGAGTTCAGTAACCATACCCTTCCACTATCAAAAATGTTTTTTATTCCAAGATTGGAACTCTGATCAAGGAGATAAGACACCTACATAAACTCTAGTTAACTCTACAACAATTCATTCAAACTCCAAGTCATGTGGACTTATCAAATACTTTTATGTTCTCAGCTTCCTCTGTATACTTCTTTATTTATTTAGTTGACTTTTGAGAAGGTGACATAGATGAATTGATTTCATTTTTTTATTTTAAAGAAAGTGAATACCATCTTGCCAGCTGCCTCTGTTTAGTTTTCACAAAGGACATCTTTCATTAATACCAAATCTTGGGTAGTTCTATTTTGGTATATTTCAGCTTCAGATGGACTTATAACTTATACCATTATTTAGAGATTTTAACGAAAACACAGAAAATCTACAAAGTTAATTAAAAAAAGCCTTGAATAACAAGAATTTCTGGATTCTAAAGTCTACGAAGAAGAGTAATGTACTTCAGTCGCTCTTTTCCCAACCCAGGTACCAATGCCTGGAAGCCATTTTTAAATATCTGCAGAATCTAGAGATTTTGGAAGATTGATATTTATTACAATGCAGACTAAAACATTTGAAAATGACTCACATTTGTGACATCGCTAAAGACATCGCTAAAGAAATGTCAGTTTCAAAGGATGATTCATGCAAGGAGATAAAAACAAACAAAAAAAAGTTAAAAAATCTTGTCCACATAACCCGAAATTGTGGTTAGCATAATTTAAGCACCATCACTAACAAAATGATCCAGTTACCATGCAGGCACTACAAAGAAAAGTGATCGCAAATATGCCAAAAGAGCACCAGAAGTTAACTGAAATGTCTAAGAAGTCTACGCAATGACCCATTAAAATAGAAATTTAGACTTTTTAACACCAAAGACTGCTCTGGTATAAACAGCCATAGCTCGTGATAGTGTCATTAACAGTCTGTTTGGAAGAAGACAAAGGAATATTTATAACACATATGATCTTAGAAAAGAAGATAGGCACCTTCAGAAGGTTCTCTTATCCAATGGAAACCAAGCTAAGGATGCCTTGAGAGCCTTACACAGAACCTGTATTAGAGAAGTTGCTCTAAGAATGTGGCTGAGAAAAAGTTTAAAAGTCACGAAATGATATTTATCCTACATCAATGTATTCCACTGAGTCCATAAAATCAAGAATATTTTTTATCATGGAAGTTGTTCTAATGAGCTCTCCTTGCTGATACCAGCTAAGGTTTTTCCATCTTGCGTGATTTGTTTTTCATAACGTCTTCATATTTATGTGTTGTTGTTGTTGCTTCTCATTGTAATAAATCTTTTTATTAATTTACTTTCATTCCTCTGGCAGCTAGATTGTGGAACCACTTGGCTTATGAGTGTATTTCTTCATAATGTGATTTGAAGTTTATACGTCTGTGGTCAACTCTTATCTCTTATCTAAACCTTTAATTCCGTTCTCTTTAGAGTTACTTACACTTAGTGGCTTCATGCCTGGAACGATTTTTCATCATTACACAATATATATAGAACGATAGATATATAGATAGACACATAAAAAGCAGACATTTAAAATTTGTTTTCTAATAAAAGAGTCACTGAAACAAATAACTACTTTAAAAATCCACCAAATTTTGCACATTACAAGTCTCTTTTATTAAAATTAATAATTTTTGGTATAAAATTATATTAAAAACAAGTTAGCAAACATCCATTGTTTATTATAAGCTGCTTCTTGGATATTTGAAAAGAAACAATTTATCTCTATTTTTACACCAATTATAAAAGCCAATAACAATAAATCTAAAACATTGAAACATGTTTGAGTGTATTAACATCCAAACAGGTTTGGGTGTATTAACATCCAAACAGGTTTGGGTGTATTAACATCCAAACAGGTTTGAGTGTATTAACATCCAAACAGGTTTGAGTGTATTAACATCCAAACAGGTTTGAGTGTATTAACATCCAAACAGGATTGAATGTATTAACATTCAAACAGGTTTGAGTGTATTAACATTCAAACAGATTTGAGTGTATTAACATTCAAACAGGTTTGAGTGTATTAACATCCAAACAGGTTTGGGTGTATTAACATCCAAACAGGTTTTGGTGTATTAACATCCAAACAGGTTTGAGTGTATTAACATCCAAACAGGTTTGAGTGTATTAACATCCAAACAGGTTTGAGTGTATTAACATCCAAACAGGTTTGAGTGTATTAACATCCAAACAGGATTGAATGTATTAACATTCAAACAGGTTTGAGTGTATTAACATTCAAACAGATTTGAGTGTATTAACATTCAAACAGGTTTGAGTGTATTAACATTCAAACAGGTTTGAGTGTATTAACATTCAAACAGGTTTAAATTTTGTTTTAATTGTATGTACTCTTACTACATTTATTGAGCAGATCTCTGTATTTTGTCCTCCCCACTTTCTTTGTTTATGAAATAATTATTTGTTTTGAAGATTTTTGCACTTCTTTGTTTAAGTTGGATTTTTTCTGGTCCAAAAAAATTTTTTGCTTGTAATTCCTTTATTTATTCTTGCTATTTTTTAACTCTCTTCCTCTTACTTCACTGCCTGGTAATAGTTAAATTCAGCCCCTTTTCGTGATTTCAATGAGGGTCTTGGTGCTAATCTTTTTATCTTAATGCATCTGTCTCTTAGTGTTCCGTTTTTCATACTTTTTAATTCAGACACATTCATCACTGTCCACTTGGTCTTTTGTTTAGTTGCATAGACAACAGATCTTCTTTATTAATTTACTTACTATTGTACGAGACAAATTTCTTCTGTTCTTCCTTCATGAGATAAATGTACCAGAGAGCATTTGTTTTTCGTTTTTCACTCTTTTGACTTGGTGTTGTTTCTTTGCTGCAGTTTTTAATTATGTACTATTTGATCCCACTTTTTGTTTCCTTGCTTTTTATTGGAATTCTAGAACTTATTTTGGTTCTTATCATTGAAACTCGTTCATTTTCTGTTGTCCCTTGCACGTCTTTTAAGACTCCATTTCCGTTGCATCTTTACCTTTGTTGTGCTGGAACACTATCTCACAAGCTACCAACTCTTTGATAAAGCTTGATTACTCCTTCATTTGTATTCCTACATTGAGATTTCTTGAATTAAAGGAAAGCAAAAGGATTTTCACAGAAAACAACAAGACATTATTTTATTTGTTATGTGTTAGTTCTATACTACAAACTGTCTTTGGAATAGATGTAAGAGCTTTATCAAATCTTGTGTTGAAAGTTTTCTCTGAGCTACCTGTCGAGAGATACTGGAGAAGTATCTCTCGAAACGTAGCTCAGAAAATGCTTAGGACACAAGACATGATAAAGCTCTTACATTTGTAGCTTTCTCTGAGTTCATAAAGTTCAGAGTTTTCAAGGTTTTCTTTGAAATGTTTAATTTTACATAAAAAAGTTGACATAGTCAAAGATAAATAAGAGTCAAACATGAAATTTCTGAGCACTTTATTGGATTTTGTTTACCCTACTTTAGGTTTGACCCAAACAAACTGACCTTTATTTTGTAATCACTTTGAGGGGTTTTATGATTTTCAGGTTCTTACAAATTAAGCGTTTTAGAGCAAAATTACCACCTTTTGTTTCCTGTATTATTAACTTTTGCTCGTACTACACAGACACAGTCCATATATGCCTTTTCTGTTCACTTCCTTTATTAATTTCAATCTTAATGCTCTTTCACAATTGAAAACATGGCTTATGCCTTAAACTCCTCCTTCTTTAAACACAACGCTTATTTCCCAATTAAAACAACCCAATCCGTTAGATTATACTTTGGAAAAGAACTTTGGAAATTAGCTAATAACCCTTCTGGAATGCAAAGCAGTATTAAACTAAAATTATCAACCAATGTATGAGAACATTTGGAAAAATCTTATTTATCTAAAAGTCAGTCATTCAGATAGCTGCATATTTTGTTGTAAATAAGGGAAAACAATGAAAGATAACTTCAAGGTGGTTAGATATAGCATGTGGGAAGGTGCTACAGAGGAATATCAAATATCTGTTTTGATAACCAACAAAAAGTATGATTTAATTTACTAAAAGAAGTAGCACAGCCTTTAGCATAGCATTTCATAATGCAAAATTATTTCTTTATTTTTCCTTTAACTTTTTACGATTAAATTTAATTCCCTCAATCAGAATAAGACTACGATGAGTTCTGGCTTAATGATTAGTGCAGTTGCACGGTAACCAAGAGGTTCCGGGTTCGATTATCCGAGCTGGCAAGGAGAATTTGGAACTTTTGCAAAGAAAAAAGTCATTAGTTGGTGTCACGAAGGGCATCCGGTTACGAAATTCCTCACTGCCAAATCACTCTGCTGGGTATCGTCTGAGCCCCAACTGCTAGGAAAAAATGACGTTAAAACTAAAAAAAAGAGAAGAAAAATCAGAGTAAGACTATAAATATATGTACTTAAATGAAAGATAAAAATTATTTCATTCTTAAAAAGCTTTTGTTGTGTTAAAACTGGTGCATACGGTGCATATGGTGCATACTGTGCATACTAACTATACTTTTAAGAGTTTTTAAAGCTTCTTGCAGGGTAGTATTATTTTCCAGTGTATTTTGTTGGTTTATTGTCTGATAAAAATGCGCCTACCAATTTTATTACAGCAAGGTACAAAACGTATAGATTCAACTAAAACATGAATGGATTGTGCAGTATTTTCCCTCATTAAGTACAAAGAGACGAAAATGTTAGAAAACGTCTTTCTTTTTGTAATATTTGGCCTCAAACCTGTCTTCTTGAGTAACTTCTTTTTTCCAATTTGTTCTGTGATATGTACAGAGGAGCCGTGGCTTAATGGTTTGTGCAACTGCACATTAACCAAGAGTTCCGGGTTCGATTCCCCGAGCTGTCGAGGAGAATTTGGAACTTTGCAAAGAAAAAAAAAAAAGAAAGCTGTTGTTTGGCATCAGGAAGAGCATCCGGCCAAGAAATTCCTCACTGCCAAATCAAAAGTCCCTCTGAAGGGCACCGTCTGAGCCCAATTGCTGGGAAAAAATGACGTAAAAAATTCAAAAAAAAAGTTCTATGATATGCACACTTAGNAAATGTTAGAAAACGTCTTTCTTTTTGTAATATTTGGCCTCAAACCTGTCTTCTTGAGTAACTTCTTTTTTCCAATTTGTTCTGTGATATGTACAGAGGAGCCGTGGCTTAATGGTTTGTGCAACTGCACATTAACCAAGAGTTCCGGGTTCTATTCCCCGAGCTGTCGAGGAGAATTTGGAACTTTGCAAAGAAAAAAAAAAAGCTGTTGGTTGGCATCAGGAAGGGCATCCTGCCAAGAAATTCCTCACTGCCAAATCAAAAGTCCCTCTGAAGGGCACCGTCTGAGCCCCAATTGCTGGGAAAAAATGACGTAAAAACTCCAAAAAAAAAGTTCTATGATATGCACACTTAGAGCTCTCTAACTAACATGCTAATAGTGGAACTAGTTTTTCAGCTCCCTGTGTATTCGAATGTTTTTAATTTTAGCACGAGTGCAACGAATTGTAGTTGTTGAAACTTTTTATAAATTATCAGTTCAGTGAGGGTTTATAAACGTTTGTCAAATAGCTTTTCTTATTTAAAGGCTAATTTTGTTCTCACAATCCCCTCTTCCTTTTTTTAAAAAAAAATTCTTTGCAGAAAGAGTAGATTTTGCCTGTAATATTTTCTCAACATTTTAAAATTCATTTCCAAATCGTACTTTTCTTTTTGAGTTGTTTCATTTCACGGGAACGCTTTGATAACAATATCTTGGCTTAATATTGATTAATATGTAAATTTCAATAAATATTTGGAGCTGCACTTCTTTACCACAGTCTAAACAATCTTTTAAGAAGTACTACCTCGGTGAGATAATTGACATAAAAGAAAATTATTGTCAAGTTAACTTCTCACTAAGATTTTATCTAAAAAATCTGAGCATATCATCAAGTATTTTCAAATGATTGCAACCCAGCTTATTTATCCATTTAAGTGGCATGGTAGACTTTTACTTCTTAACAATTGATGTTCGAAATAGATTCGCATCGATGTGCTTGCTCGATTGCTTATTTTATGGTTAGAAGCGCAAAAACGCAAAACACGCAAAACATTTTACTTATCCTTGTTCACAATGTTTGCTTCCACCATACGTTAAGAGAGGAAAGGGAATAGTTTATGTAAAAAAGAAACGGAAGCTGATGGTTAAGAGAGGATTTAAGATGATTAAAATGAAACTTATGAGGGAAACAAGAGGACGCAAGAGTGTTGCGATGTGCAGGTGAAGAAGCTAGAGGCGAAGTGAGGTATTTTTAAAACTGGTTTCGAAACAGTATTTGGATACGCATTTGCAGCAGAATGTGAAGACCACTTGAATATTTTTAAGGAAGGAAGAAGAGAAGAAAGCTTGTAAGAATATTTTCCATAAAACTACCTGTAGGATAAAGAAAAAGTCGAAAAATTGCGATGGCAAGAGATCAGGTAAAGATGAGCAAGCGGAGAACGTCCATGCATGTTTTTAATATGAAAATGAATACGATTGAGGAGATCAAAAGAGTAGACCGGAGTTCTAACTTGTGGATGCTATCAATACTCCCATTTGCGATTATATCATGTTACATATGTCTTAAATCAAATCTGCTTCGATAAAGGATCCTTAAATGTAAAAGTGGTTTCAACAATCCAATGTTCCTGATTCTTTACAACTGCAAATGCGAATATCTTTACAACTTTCTATTATTTGCTTCTAATAGTATCTTTCATATTAGAATTATTACTTTCTAATTAAAGTGATTAATCGTTTGTTTGACACAGATTTATGCTTTTCTAGTATTAACTATCAATGTCACAATGTTGATTTACAGTAATATTTCCTTTCTTTTGTATTTAAAAATAACATAGAGTTACTTGGATCTGTTTGGAATCTAACTGGTCGACATGGGGTGGCAATATCTTTTTATACGTTGAAGCTAATCAGCAGCAACAGATGGTTAGGTTCCCCAATTTCTCACTGATCATGTTATCATTCACTAATAATCTCATATCGATCTTGAAGCAGAAGGTAGTAGACATTTTACAGGAAGCATACAAAAAGATAAAAGGACAGACAACATTGGAATAAATGTTGGATATTATCTGGATCTCTACAAGGATTAGTTTCCTACTCAATAAAAATTTGGCTAGATTGCTAAGGCATTACTTACAATTTCTACACTATTCTTTTGTCATTTTTAATAAACTTCTTTAATGATGATTTTAATGTAGAGAAGAATGAAGGTATTAACTTTACTCTTTTGGTAAAAACAAATGCTCAGAATGTAATTAAATTTTCTGGTCCTTTTTCGATTAAACATAGGGTTACTGTTTCGGTAGACCTTGCAAAAGGTAGATGTAGCACTCATAAACCTTAGATATTGTTTGACAGAACCATTAGTAGCAATGAATGTTAGATGGTGCAAACTAGTTATGGCAAAATGTAAAAGTTGCTCATAGAGGTAAATGGTAAATTGTTTTTGAAAGGTTTATGAAACAGCATCTGGGGTCGTCTCATAAGTGCTAAGTCAAGCTTTTTTTGTGGCCTACCAAAAGATACAAGCCTACCTTTTGGTTTCAAAGCAATACTTAACTGAGCATCTAGTCTTATTTTTATTGGGGAATAAGCTACCAATTATTTTCTTTATTGTCAAATTGTTATAGTGTTTTATAGTAACAGTTTACATCTGTTTCCATTTTGCCTATTCTTTCCAATAGTTAAAACTGTAAGTAAAATATTCCCGTAGGTATTCCATGTAATGCTATTAACAGCAACTATCAGAATGATTTACCAACAAAATTATGTTTGGACATAGGTGTTATTTGAAAACTGCATTTCTTTTATACAGTTTACATAATATACTGTCGCTTATATAGAAAAAAAGTATGAGGAAAATGTGTCGTTCTGATCATTGGCCAAGTTACATCTTGTGTTTTACAATAAGGTTACTTTATTATTTCAATAAGATTTTAACTTGGAGCAGTTATACAAAAGTTATGTTGAAGAATTGGCTTAAACTAATAATCATTTGCTGTAACCGTCCTGGCAGAAACTTAATCACTTATTATCAACCTGTGTAATATATTCAAATCAAGAATTCTCTAATTAATCCTTTACCTTAACATTTGATGGCAGTTACTCTGCTAACCAAATATGGTAAGCATAGTGGAGGAGTAGCTGATATATTTATTGCATACCACTGCATTTCACTTGACAGCTTTTAAACTACTGACACTTACGAGCCAAGAATACCCATTTTTATTAGACAGTTATGGAAAATTCCCATTTCTCCGTAACTTCCTATTTTGTATTTTAGAGCATTTGCTACCTCAATGTATAATTGCAATGATGAATTATCACCCTTCATAAAGAACGTGGAAAAGGAAAAAGTCTTGACTCAATAAGTGTGCCCATGAATTCAATATATTTGCATGGCTTAGTTTGTTTAGAGAACATTAAACTTATTGACTTTTGGGATTATCCTCTTTTCCTGTACGATTATCCAATACTGAGTTATCTTTTCTAATACTGTCGATATTAGTCTATGAGTCTTGATTGTGACACTGCAAACTATGTCATATTAGGGGAAATATTATTTTTTGAACCTCACCATACCTTTTAATGGCATTGTAATTTGTAAAGGTACACCAGATAAAGCTCAGTAAATTAAAGGAAGCATTTACGCATGGTATCCTATCTATGGTGTTGGAATATGAATGACATCACCATGCTGCCGTTATAATCGTGATGAACTGCAGTGCAGTAAAAGATTTGAAATGATGGAAATCTTTCTTTTACCAAAATCAAAGTTAATGAAAACTTATAGATGTTAATAACTACATGGAACAGAGACTATTTATGAACTTCCTTATTGTGTTTCTTATTTAGCTAGGAGATGTCCTTCATAAGATGTCAATTTATATAAACAGGAAGAGATATCTTAGAATCAGCTAAAACATAACACTTTCGAATCTAAACTTCAGAGATTTTGTTTGCATATTCACAGTATAGTGCTATTTACCAAATCTATGCAGATCAATAATATGAATGACAATTAAAATTAACAGTATTGCATCCCATTCAGATCAGAAAAAAGGCCTAAAGAAGCAGTTGAGGTACTGAAAAATCCCATCCAGTAAATTTTTGATTAAACTTCTTTACGGTTACCAGTGTTCCAATGGCCAGAAGTGAGAACACACCAAATCAACTACTTTTTAAAACTCTTCTTTATGTCCAAGTAAATAACATTTTAATACAGATGCTTTCAATTTTCACTTTTACATTTCATACTCAAATTTGATAGGATGTCATTGGGAATGAAGATTTTGAATGTTATTGGAGGCATTGTTAGATTGTTTTCATCCAATACAAATTAATCAAGTGTTAAAACACAGACATTCAATCACGTAAATAAAGAATTTCATTTTACCTTATGGCCTGCAAATCGAATCAAATCGAATCTACTATAACTTTTCCATTGAGCTAAAAGAAAGAATCCTTGAAATCAAAGTTAAAAATCAAATTATTTTAACCGAGAAAATGCTTGAGTTGTAAATTAGAGGAAAATGTCCTTCTTTTCAAATTGCCAAATGCATAAACGATGAATCTTATGTGCAATTTATATCTGTTACTTTTTACCTGGGACGATTTATATAATGTTATCAAGGTATCCAAAACAAGACAAAAATAAATAATGAATAGAAGTATTTCAAAGAAGTATAAAGTACCTTCAAAGAACATTTTTCTACACAGTGTATCTGTTTTTGTTACTCAGAGTCCTAGTTAGAAATATTTGTAACTTAACTTAATATTTCTGACATCAGCCTTTTAGGGTTTCATTCCAAAAATTTAGTATTCATAACTTGGTTTAGATAATTTCAGGGCAATTGTTTTGATGAGAAGCAACTAATTGACAAGACATTTTAGTTATTTAATATATGCAGTATCAAGTATGAAAGGCTGATATAATTAAAAACATTTGTCTCAGATATTTACTTTCTTTGGTACTATAAGTAATTCAGTTCCTTTGTCACATAGATTAAAGTTATAATTAATTATAATTAAAAAACTCATGTTACATCTTTACTTGTAGGGTATATACCTTAGATAAACCATTTAGAATGACTGATAGCAAGCACAGTAAGACTTTTGATGTACTTAATTTCAACCTTTTGATCTTTACTATATTACTGACCAAAATACATTACATTCTTCTTCTAGGTGCCTTGTCTGTAAACGTTGGCTATCTTGGTGTTCCAATTGACCCTGTTCCTTGTCAGGTGTAAAATTTCACTTGTTTGTATTCCATTCCTCCAGTTGTTCGCCACATGATACCTCAAATTTCCCTAAAACGTTTTTCACTGCCACCCTCTTTCACGGCTTCCTTCTATACGTCCAGTAAGTACCAAGTTCTCCAGATCCTCCTTCCACATGACGTGTCCCAATATTTCAATCTGCCTTCTTCGAACTGCCCTCAACAGGTTTTTTTTTCGTTCCTGCTCTTCGTAAAACTTCATCGTTTGCTACGTGATCAGTCCATAAAATGCAATTGCTGAGCTTTTCTAATAAAACTAAAATAATAAAACAACCCTTTTTACATGGGCATATATCTATGGAGAAATACTGATGGTCAGCACAGGGCATGAAATGAAAACGATACGAGAAAAACTGTCCTATACATTCTGATTTCCCTCTTATGCAGGAAGTATATAACGAGTTATAAAATTTTAAGTATAACGACCAAAGCAGATTGATTGAAATAACCTTTTAAGGGATGGAGACGGGTACTATGTAAAACAATTTTATTGGTGGGTATTATTTTCCTCCCATCTTATCTTAAAACAAATCCTGGAATGAGCAGATATAATTCTACAAAGTATACCTAATCTCAAGAAACCGCGCTTCCTTAAAGCTCTTGGGTGGGGAGATTCTTTTAAGTTCTTCAATTTCTTGAGGAAATAAATGGAAATCTGGAGCTTGTTGACAAAAATGAAATATGTGTATAATACGAAAGCTTGATAAGCCTTTTTGTTCTAATTTTCTTCATTTATAGCAAGGTGGCAAACTGCTATTGTTCTCTTTCTTTTTTTTCTCTTTGAATTCTTATTTAAAGGAAGACGATAGGTAAATAAAACATGCAGAGAACAAGAGAACGGAAAAAGCTACAAATTTTGGAAGTACGGAGGAAGAATCTCGAGAAATACCAAAGCTTTTGTAATCTGGTTTTAAAACAGTATATGGATGAATATTTGCAGTAGGATGCATAGAGGACATGATTATTTTTCAAGGAAAGAAGAAGAGCAGCAAGCTTGTTTGAATATTTTTCATAAAAATGCCTGTAGGTTAAAGAGAGAGATGAGACATCACAACAATGAGAAAGCAGGTGAAGTTGAGAAAACAGAGCAAGTCAAAAATACTAATAATAAGACTGTAAATACGATAGATAAGATGACCAATAGAGGAGGCAGCTTTATCAATAAATAAAGGTTTTGGTGTTATAGGGTAAGCTAAAATACTTAGAAACACCTTAATGATTCTTGTCATTATGAAACAAAATAATAAAAAGAAGACGATACTCTTTGAATTAGTTTCTTGTTAAATCCAACTTATGGCGTTATAGGGAGCTTAACAGCAGTGGCTTTAGAATATCTCCACAGAAATATTAAATCATTTGCAACTTGACACTACAATTGCCTTGCTATTATTTTACTGTTGAGATGGGATACTCGACAGGAGCTGTTTAGGTGTTCGTGCTTCTAAATGCCAGTCAAAAAGCAGCATGGTGGAAATTGCTTAATCTGATACCATTAACTACAAAAATAGCTCCCCATCAACTTTGTTCCCTACACAGTTAACAGTGTCTCATAAGAGAAGAGGAAAAATCGGAACGTTAATCCCTTAATCTGAAAAGAGAAGAATTCAGGAGAACCTCTAACAAAGCAAATAGAAAAGAAAGTAGTTCCAAGGCGAGTTTAGGGAAGAAATTTACCTACACCTTTAAGTATTTTCTCGAGACACTACCTCAAGAGGGTTCTTAACCAGAGGTTAGAAACATCCCTTTCCATACGAGACAAAATGAACGATACTGTATGATGACCCAAGCACTTCACGGCCCTGGCTCAGGTTTCAAATTAGCAAATTCTGCCTAAAGGTGACCAGTTGATGTGTGTGGCAAAGGCAAAACTTTATTCGCCTACGCTAAACGACCAAAACCGGATGAAGATTGATGTCAATAAACAGAATAGGGTTCATTATCACATCATCATTCCATCACTGGATCCAATAGGAAGAAGTATGATCTGCGTCCAAAAAGGTATTTTCTGTTGGTCTCTTAAATACAGAGGACATAAGCTATGAGATGACAAAGTAGATCTGCTTTGTTAGATAATAATCGTTTAACATTGAAGTTTACTACCTTTATTTCAGGCATCTCTTAGGGCCAAGGTCTTATCCTTTCCTACCCTTTATTATATAGGTTTAGTGTGTTATAGTAGTCGGTCTTCTTGGCAGGAGTAATAAGGGGTTGGGTGTGGCTAACTGTTTGCCACCAGGACAGTATTAACATGAAATAATATGAAACATATTGTTATTAATATCATAAAGTATTATTTATATGAAACAAGTTTCTAATCTACTGTTAATATTCCCTTGTAGGTTCCTTACTTCTTCCATCACATATCTTGCAGTATTATTAAATTCAGTGATTTCCGTAGCTTAGAAGCCATTCATTAATTTATCCATGTGGTATTTAGGGTTGTTGTTTAGTTCAACAATTTCTGATCCACTTTTCTTATAAGGAAAAAAGGGGAAAAGTGTACAATTATCTTAGCGGCGACTAATATTTTCCCTAAATGATAAGTTTATCTGACCAAAATTAATCCTAGTTTTTTTTTCGATGAGTTTAATAGGACATAGACTGTTTTAAGAAATAATAAAAAAAACAACAGTTGTCCTGTTTTGTTATGACTGTCTTATGTGGGATGCTGAGCGTTACCTTCTTGAAAAATCGAAGATAAATTTGGCTGAAGAGATTGAAAATCGGTTCTGTCATGTTAACAGGTGATTGTACACATTCCACGAAAGTATTAACTGGATCATTGAATAAATACTTAGTGAAGACTATATTACAATGTGTCACTTAAAATTTTAATAAATTTTTGTTTTGGTTTAACTGTGTATTTTACGAGGATTATTAGTCTCTGTTATATTTAAAGACTATTTAGTAAAGGTTATTTTTGTAAATGGCCATATATCATTAAAGTCTGCTGTCTCTGTACACAACTTAACCTTAGCCACTGTGTACTGAATTTATACACGACACGAAAACTGAGAGATGTGTTTTATTATGGTTTTGATTCTCCACCTAACAGTTAAATAAAAGCAAGGCAATTGTAGTATCAAGTTATAGATGATTCAATGTTTCTAAGGAGAGATTCTAAAGTCATTACTTTTAACACCCCCAGCCCATAAGAGTATTTCTGCACACCCGAGAAATTAATAGAATAAATTCCCACACCTCGAGTAATTAATAAAGTGGTTATAAATTACTAGCTGAAATTTTTTAAGAATTTACCTGGCAACAATCATAATATCACAATTGTTTACGACGAAATTTTTGCTGACCAAAAAATAAAAGACATTGTTTTTTTCGAGAATTGACTTAATCTTTGCTCGAAAAGAACAACGAGAGCCAAAAAAGGTGTAGTAGACTACAGAGGGAGCCTAGAAACAAAAGTATTGTTTACAGTACAATATCATCTCTATCAGCCGATGTACCCGTGAGCTGGTTGACGTTATCACATATTGACAAAAGTACCTGATATTGATTTCTCGAATTGACTTCACGAGCATTTTACCTGAAAATATAACTGACCTCGGTGAGAGGTACCCATTTATCAAATTGATAAAATTCTAGAATTAATTATATAACTATATTTAGAAGTAAGCTTTTTTGTTGTTGTTTGAGTAATTATATTTATTTTTATACCCAGTATTTGCTTATTTCGCTTTGAATTGTCTAGGAATACTGACTTAACATTACGTACAGGACACAGCTGTGCTCCATGGATTTTGTTTTATTAGGCATGTGCAGGAAGCTTTTGTGACAAAATAGACGATGAATGGTTGTCGAAGTCCACGATATTCCAAGAAACAGAATGTAAAACATTGGAAACATCTGCTTACTATGTGGTTTTAGACTCACTGTATTCATATTTGCTCAGAAGTGAATAGTAATCTTTGATTGAGGTTTGGTCTATCTTACTGACCATTCTGAATATACACAATTACTTGTTTTCAGGGAAAAAACTGATGCAGGACAGATAAAAATCACTTTTGTTTCATTTATATTTTTATGTTGACTCTTAGCTAAATATTTTGCTTTCTAATGAACTGCTGGAAGAGGAGTTACATTAAACCATAAAATCATGTTGCATTCTTGAAATATAAATAAAAGCTTTCACCATAGCTTGAGCTTACCTTGAATAGTACAATGCTCTGTCTTCATCAGTGTCTCAATTGGTAGGTTCTAAATCTCGACTTCTTGATTTCTTTCTTACAATTTTCCTTGATGGATTTTTCCCAGGCTCTTAACTGGTTGCTCTTTAAAAGTTGGATTATGTCTATTAATATTGTGTACCTCATTTATTTTTATTTTCCTTCTAAAAGTACAGTCATGCAATTTTTTTGCTTTAAATTTTATTCAAGACCAGTCCTTAAGGTTATCGAGCGTTGAAAGCCTTTTCTTTGTTACTTGTTTTGGCCTTGCAGCCACTGTGATGTCATTTATTCAACCACTGTTTCTGACAACTTTACGTTTTGAACTGTGGTATGACTCAAACTGTGGTATGACTCNTCTCAATTGGTAGGTTCTAAATCTCGACTTCTTGATTTCTTTCCTACAATTTTCCTTGATGGATTTTTCCCAGGCTCTTAACTGGTTGCTCTTTAAAAGTTGGATTATGTCTATTAATATTGTGTACCTCATTTATTTTTATTTTCCTTCTAAAAGTACAGTCATGCAATTTTTTTGCTTTAAATTTTATTCAAGACCAGTCCTTAAGGTTATCGAGCCTTGAAAGCCTTTTCTTTGTTACTTGTTTTGGCCTTGCAGCCACTGTGATGTCATTTATTCAACCACTGTTTCTGACAACTTTACGTTTTGAACTGTGGTATGACTCAAACTGTGGTATGACTCAAACTGTGGTATGACTCAAACTGTGGTATGACTCAAACTTTGGTAAAACTCAAATTGTAGTATGTCTCAAACTTCGGTTAACCTCCTACCGAGTACTGCCACGTGTCTCCTGATGGAATGATCTGCGTTATTGCGATTATTTCTTACACCTTCTTTTTTTGCTGGTATACTCATGTTCCTCTCGCTGGTAAAGAATTTGTTACAACACTAAAACTCCCTAAAACTGTCAACTCAAACGTTGTCTCTTCATATACTACCGTACTACCGGACGCTTGACAGTACCATATCGTACTGTCAAGCGTCTTTCTATCTTTTCTTTCGTCTGTTCGGAGTTGTCAGCAGGATTGTTCTAGCCCGTCAGTTCCTTAAGAGAGAGTTAACACTGTATCACCAGTGCTTTCAAGCCAACAGCTCTACATTTGGAGCCACTTCTTCTTCTTCTTCTTCTTTTTCTGCTGACATGTCCCTTGCTAGGGGTCGTCATAGCGAATGTGGCTTCTCCACCGTATGCGGTTCTGTGCGTCTTCCCTCGTGAGCCTTTTTACTGCCACTTAGTTTTGATAATTAGAGCAGGATCATGGCACATTGTTTCGAGCTCTTTCCTCCAGACAGCGCATAGCCATGGCCAGTCCATTCCACTTTGTAGCCCTGTATTTACTGATACTCACCGGAACTTGTCTTTGAGAAACGACTAGTAATCAAATATACATCCACTGGTAAGCAAACATTTACATCAAAATACCTGCAAATAAATCAAGTAAGACACTGTGTAAACGGCTCGTGAAATATGTTAAGTAATTGGAATAAAATCATATTAGAAAAATTGCAAAAGTACATAGATACCATCTTCGAGAGTCAGCTTTTTTCGTTTTTGGATGATGCTTGTTCTAAACTGATCTTTGAAATCACACCTAACTTGAAAGATCTTACAAATTTAATGAGATAGAGAACAAATCTGTATGACCTTTATATTGGTCTGGAGCTTAGAAGAACCTTATTAAGAATGGCTTCTTTCATAAAACTAATTTTATCTTGTCCATATCTTCCTCCCTCTTCACTCCAAGGGGGCTGTAAAATAATTACATAAAAGTTTTTATAACATGGGACTTGTTATTTATATAGATTAAAAAGCACATGCAGAGATATTTCAAATTTCCTCCAATCCATCTTTTCCTATATGCAAAGATTTTGAACTGCTGATGAAAGCAAAGTTAACCTAGGTATGCCTCGCTGGCACCAAGTCGTTTTTTATTTTCTAGCTAAAATAATTGCTGTTGTTGATCTTTTAAAGGCCACTAGAAATTACCATTCTTAAAAATTGTTAAAAACACATTAAAATGTACAAAATCAGCATGAACAAGATAATAAGGTCTTTTGATTTTCGAAAATCTGTCAAAATCCATTCAAGAAAAAATAAGTAACTTTTGCGTTTTTATACATGCTCGTAAGCTGCTATAAAATAAAATACCTTTCTTTATCAGAAAATGCTGATTCAGAAAATGATTTCCACTGATAACCTATCGGCCTGATGGACTCGCATGTGTGTGGGGGGGTGGGGGGTGGGGGTGGCATCGAACTTGTTTCACTCAGGTGGAGTCATTTTTGAGCACCTCTTTGGCAATTTTGTCAGTATATTATGTAGTCTAATTGTAGTTGCTCAATTATTAGACTTAAAATGCTGTTGCCGATATCCTTAACCTGCTCTCTAAAGAGACATTTAGAAACCAGATTTACAATTAGACCAGTTTATTTGGTCTAATACAATCGAAAGGTTATAGCCATAATCTTAATTCTGAATTATTGATTGACTCACTTGTTCTTAGATAGACTTCTGTTTTCTGCCACCTTGCTGTTATGTTTGCCAGTACCTGAATGTTTACAACTTCAATTTGTGTCATTTTTGCTTAGCCTTGCATATTTGTATTACCTTCCATTGGAGCAAGCCCTTTTAAATAAAAAACACACAAAAAAGGATGAATGCCTAAAAATGACATAATAATTATATATATATATATATATATATATAAAAAATCATATTAATTCTTAGCAAACATACTGGTATCTTTATATGCAACTCAAATTTTTGTAGCATTAAAGAAAATAATTTTTGTATTCATCAATCAAAACATTAACAAAGCTAATTAGAGCTCATAACAAGACGTAATAGAAACTCAGTTCGTAGATGCATGAGGTCAGAGATTTCCGTATGTCTAATAGACTGCTTGCTCCTTTTAAAATTAATATGATTTTTATGTTCTTAATTAGGGAAATGACTGAGACCAAAACAAGTAACACTTTCCTTTCAACAATTAAATGTAAGCATTGACGAACAATTCTCCGATTGAAAAGGAATTTCAGAAACAGACTCACCGAACATTAGAGTAAATTAAATATTCAGATTGGCATGAAATCTTGTTTATCCTGTATTATGTTGGTTATCTTTTTATAGCACTTAAAATGGATTTAGCTAAACTAATATGGAAGAGCACATGGGTTTTACGTAACTCGGATACAGCTGATATATTAGAGGAGAATTGGAAAATGAATCAGAATTTAACTGTAGCTCTGAGCAAAATTAAGTGGATATCATCAACCCTGAGTAAGTCAGCTTTCTTCGTACCAGACAAAATAGTTCGACTCAAAAAAAGTTCGACTTTCATGAAACTCATAGCATTTATAAAGAGCAGACCGGAATCTTTCATTTTTGTCCGACTTGTAAAATATCCAGCTTAAGTGAATCCGATGGAAGCAAGTTCTGCTCCAGTTATCTGCAAAATACACTTTGGTTATTTTTGCCGATTTTTACTAAGGACTATATGTGATTTAAAGACTTGAGATCCAAAAAGACTTTTTGACATAAAATATATATTGTATCCATCCATTAGTGTCATTTTAATACAAATATACTCATACAAAGCAGATCGTATCAATAATATTTTCATGTAACAAGAAAAAACAAATAATACTATAGACAAAATTTGGGTTTATTGAAGTATGTAATTAAGTTCTCTAGGTTTCTACCTTTTGAATGGTTTGTAAATTAGTTTGGTTTTGAAGGGATTGCTTATGGAAAATATAGGCGTAGTTAAAGTCATAGAAACTTTTGATTTTGACGAGTTCTTTGAATTGATGGTTTTTTGAAATTAAAATCGAAACTATATTATGTAAATATTAGAATTATTTAGAACAATCTTCAGAATACACTTTGTAATAAGATCCATCGATTTTCATCTTTTCTCTTTCTTTTGTACAGTTTCAAGTGGATTTAACAAAAGTATATTTAAAAAGAAACTAGGAAGCTGGTATACAAGCATAAAATAAATATAAGGAGTATATAAATATCTTACCTGTTTCGTTTACCGGTACTTTGCATTTTTAAGATATAACATCTGATAAGCACGATAAACACTTTTGGTACAATATATTGCCTTCTGATGCCCAGACGATTTCTTGCCAACCACACAGAGTTAATGAAAGAACCTATAGGACTTTATTTGGAAGAAAATGATTTGCTTAAGTCAAAAAAATTTTCTGAATTAATTTATTTCTGACGAATGAAGTCAGGAGCATGTTAAATGTATGCTGAATACTGGAAACCGAACTAGCTACCCAGATGTATATTAATTGCTAAGGGTTGAACAAATGCTTCTTACATTGAAAGGAGCTCGCGTGTCTAAAGCATAGTCCTAGAATTTGTATATATCCAAGTGGAAATCTATAAGAAAGACAAACACAATGAAGTCTTCACCACTTCAGTCGGATTGTACAACTAGAATAGGCTGCCATTCAGCTTCTCTGTAGGTCCAACTGCTTACCAGAGACAGATGCAAACTATCTTTAGAAATGGCATTATCGTACTTGGATCAAGTGTTCAGCATTGTCTCACCTTGCTCCCAATACCTAAGGAAAGCAGGATTGAAAGTGGGTATCTAGAAATGAGAGTTTTATTAAAAAGTCAAGAATAAAATATCATCTGGGAAAAGAAATGGAAATGCAGATACCACCAGCCACAGTTACTTAGGGACCAAACATTAAGCTTTGAAAAAAAATTACAATTTAGATTATCTAGAAGATATAGTTAAAGTAAAAGACATCTTAATGGTATTGAAAGAAAAGATGCATCAATGGACAGAAATTTTCTAACTATATGTCAAAGACGTTCTGGTCAGTTCTTTATCACAGAGTAAACCTCAAGACTTTGTGAAACAGCAGAGGAGATTCAAATTGATCCTAAGCCTTATCCACCACCCTAAACAATGAAAGAAGCGAAGAACCGCTTGGTTACTATTGACATGCCAGTTTTTTAATTTCCAGTCGGAATTACTGTCAGAATGCGAATGATTTTTTTCACACAAGGTGACTGTTATTGAATTAGATGGACAACAACAAAAACAGAGCAAAGACTCATAAGAAAAAACATGATTGTACTGTAACTTACACATTGTAATTGCTGGAGCACTATAACTAGTTCAAGAATTACAAAAAAACCATAGTTTTCAAATTAAGCTCATTTTTACTTTTTTCAGTTATTTATTCATCAAAGCTAATTCCACCTATTATTTCTATTTAACTTATTAATTTTATCTTTTTTCTATTATTTTTTGTTTGTAATGTGGTATTTCGTCATTATTGTTAAGATGTGTCATAATTTCTTGAATGTACTAAAATTCTCTGGGTCAAGAAATAATAATAGACCACTTAATTACTTACGTAGTTTTGCGAATGTAATATTTATGTGAATTTTAGGTGTATTTTGTACAAACCAGTGTAGTTTTTCTTGGAAAATAGATTATTGTAAGCATTTGCCCTAAGAGAAGCGTAACCTCGTAGAAGACGTTATACTAGGTTTTTCTAGAGCACATGCACATTTCTCTTTCTATCTGTGTGCCTTGTTGAAAATTTCAACTCTTGAACAAAGCCACTCTTGCATTCAGTATCCTTTTCTTTGCCCTGTTTTCTGTTTCTTTTCTCGGAAGAACGTGTCAAAAAGTTCAAGTCAGTTTTTTTTGCAGCTGCTCTGTAGTAAATGAAGAATTTGACACAATTCTTAGTAGATTTTGTTTGCATTTTTTTCTTTGAGATCTGTAACAATACCATACTTTGGTTGGTCAGGTACCAAACCTGATACAGCCATCGGCGATCATGCGATTCCAAGCCATACTATCATTGCAGGCATGGATAAGTTCACTATAGCTCAAACTGTTGTTCGTAGCCCAATTGTTTAGAGACTGTAAAAAATGCCTTTCCTCGTCTTCCCCTGGCTCTCATTCACTCGATCTTTTCTAACAAAATAAGGCGTTACAAGTTAGAATGTCTCATAATGTGCCCGATCATACGTTACTAAAAAGTTAAACGGTAATGGTGTCTTTGATTAGATAAAATCATGGTTTCATGCAATCAAAAGTTGTGTGAAAGAAACATTTGGGTCCTAAAGAAAATAGTATCAATGAAACAAATTTAAAAGTATTTAAATTATCAAGAGTTTCTCTGAAGTTTCACTTTTCTCCGAAGAACTTTTAAAACAATCCAACTGACACTTTTTTGCTGCACCTGGCCTGCATTAATGAAGAATTTGATACAATTCTAAGTAAATTTGATTTGAGTTTCTTTCTTTGAGGGCTATGGCAATATCATAATATACTAAAAGGTTAAACGGTAATGGTGCCTCTGATTAGATAAAATCATGGTTTTATCCAATCAAAAGTTGTGTGAAAGGAACATTTGGGTCATAAAGTAAACTGTATCGATGGAATAAATTTGAAAGGTTTAATTAAAAAAGAGTTAAAATAGGAGCTGTATGATAGGGATACTTTTATTGTGATTGAGTATTTTGAATTAATATTTTCGAAATAATTTAACAGTGGAGGCAAATATGAAGTATGTACACTTGGTATGTCTTCCTCGATATATGTTGCTGTGTTTGACAGATTATGAGTAAGTCATACTACAATATATCTAAAGCTGGATCAAGAATTGTTGATTATTTGTTTACAGAACGATTAGTGAAAATGACTGAACTATTTTTTTAAAGTCCTGTCATTCTTCATGGCTTGCAGACAGCTTGGTGCTAGATAAATTTCTAGGTACGTTTTAAGTGATATAAATACTGGATTATCCCTGGAATGTTTTTTCTCTAATAGGTTTATTTCAATTCTTCCGTTGATTAGATAACTTTAATGTTATTTCATATGTTGTACGACGCCATTCTATGAATGACGTCAGTTGAAAAATAAGTCGAATATCAAGACAGTTAATAGGGAAAAATAGCATTTGAACTTCCTCTGAAGATCTATTTTTCAAAATTAGAGGGTTATAATCACAGGCCATGAGTATTAATGTAAATTATAATTGGTATTTGGAATTGAATTTTTAAACATCTTAATAAATAAGCTCTTGTATTTGACCATACCTTTGATTTTTTGTAAACAAATGATACCTTTAAGTAACTTTATTTTCTTTTATATAGCTATTTTAGCTAAATATCATAGCAACTGTAATTCAAACAAAGTTTGACATAATGATCAATCATATTTATTCAATCTCTGTTTCTTTTTCAAACATGGTAACTGATATCGGCTGTTAACCTTGTGTTGATACGGTAAAATACTTGTGAACTAAAGATATTTTCTTGATGATATCCCTGGCAAACAGCAGAAACATGTTTGTCTGTCAGATATGTTTATCTATTAGAAACCTTCTTCTTCTTTTTTTTTTCTTCTTCTTCTTCTTCTTCTTCTTCTCCTTCTTTTTCTTCCTCTCCTTCCTTACGAAAGCTCCCGTCCTATTTAAAAAGTGTTGAGTTCAAGAAAAACTCTTTTCTAGGAATCCATGATCTGTCAAAATAAGGATTGGAATGCTATTTTGTAGATTAAAAAATAAAGCACAGAACAATCATTAATACAATGAGAGTTTCAAGGGCTAACTACTTTCTAAAATTTCTCTTTCCCAAAACATGGAAATTGTATGTAAAGGGAATTAATAATTAGAATAAATGGCATTAATCAGTTGTATTTTTTAACTAACTTTACGATCAAACAAAAAGAGATTTTAAAAACTACATTGTTACTTCCATTTATTATAACACTCTAACTTTATATTTTGCTTCTTTTTTAACCAAAATCAACCTTAACAATGAATAATGGGAAATTTATTAAAGAAAAGTTTACTTTGATCCACAATATGGGTAATTCAGATAAGCTTTTGAATTTTAAAAAATGAAAAGACTTTAGAAAATTACACAAAACCCATTGGTTGACGTCAGAAACTGCATCCGACCAAGAAATCCCTCACTGCCGCATCAAAGTTCATCTGTATCGCATCGTCTAATGCTGGTTACTGGGAAAAATGACGTTAAAAATATGTCCTATTTATGATTCAATGAAACACATTACAAAGGAGTCCTTAATTAATATTTCTTAATTAATTAATTAAGAAATTTAATTAATTTATTTTTGAAATAGGTTTAGACGTTTTAGAAAATTTGTAGGTTAAATTATACCAAAAATAAGTTGGAACAAATCATGATGAGAGAAAGAATCAAAGAGAGAAAGAGAGAGAGAGAGAGAGAGAGAGAGAGAGAGAGAGAGAGAGAGAGGGAGAGGGAGAGGGAGAGGGAGAGAGTGCATGTGTGCCGGAGAGAGAACGAAAATAAACATGGAATTAAAAAATTCCATATTTTAATGTGGTTCAGGATTCTATTCCTTGATGTAACAATTCTAAAACTTGAAATATATCTTGACAAACATATGCAAAAATTACCCAAAGTTTATTTCTTTTGCTTGGCCCTATCTGTTACAAATTTCGTTCCAAAAGGATTTAAGCAGCAGGTAAAGGAACAGAAATAAATAATGTCCCACAGATTTGAATATCTTCCAAAATCCCAGGCAAAAAAAAATGTGAAAACGTAAAAGTTCGTCTACTCATTGAAAAAATGGGAATTTGAGTTTCCTAGTACTCCCTCTTTGAAAAGTATATCAAGTTGTGACTGTAAATAGAATTTTAAGAAAAAAATTGAATCATACGAGAAATGAATTTTTAAGTGTAGGCAAGTATTCGTATTGAAGAAAGTACTTACAGAAACCAGAAAGAAATGATATTTTTGGATTCTAGATGACCAAAGTCGTTCATGATAAAGGAAGTAAAAATGTTACTGGAAAGATAAAAAGACAGGTAAAGTGTATATTCAGAAAATGAGCAATGTGCAGTTTTCAAATTATGTGAGAGAAGTGAAAAGTTTAAAAAGTATCACGATAAAGATAACGATCTATTGTTAGAAGGCTTAACAATGGACCTTGATAAAAACACATACTTTATTAATATTGATTCAACAGTTATGGGGACTGCACCTCCAGATATTAAAATAAATAAGATACGAGAAAAGAGTAATGTTAAAAATTGGGACATTAAACATTTTTGGAAGCATTTTGTACTGAGTGAGTGGAACGTTAGTGATCATGAACTTATTCGTTTTAAGTTCAAAAAAAGAAGAACTGAAGTTTCTATTATAAGAAAATCACCAAAGAAATCCTCAGTATAGACAGAAAGTTCACGTTCAGTTCACTTGATATGCAGGACTATGACGAAAGAGCTACTTGATTATTGGAAGACAATGCTAGAATAAAAGAGCTATGAAGTGACTTCTGAATATTACAATATACAATGAAGTTTATTATTTTTTAAGACTATTGGTCACTTACATTTGCTCACTCGAATCGTGGGCAAAAAAAGCGCACAATTCGAACATTATTTCCTCCCAATGGCGAGGGAAAAGTGAAACAGTAAATGTGTGACTATATGAGAGTTGAAGGAGTTGGTATTGAAGCAGTAGTGGTAAGCACATTGGTTAAAGTTACCACCATATAACATACGTTATTACCATGTAACTGTAGTTTTCAGACAGTTCTAATTTACAGCAAGTTTTAATTGTCTGATTTCGTATTTGCAATGGAGCCTACAAGAAATACAGAGAAGATGAAATTCATGTGAACTTGTGGAAAGGAAAACAAAGTGGTTGGATATTGTTAGAAATCCTGGAAGGTAAGAAACTTCATTTTTTTAAACAATTGTCTACAAAGACTTTTAAAATTTCAGATAAAAATGGCTGTTGCAATTACATGCCATACTGTCTAAAATTTCCATTAATATGATACAGACGACAGTATAGAAATGTTCTACACATCAATTAGATGGATGAAAAACTATTTATAACAAAATTTGCCACCAAAGCTGTGCTGTTCTTGTCTTGTTTATCAACTTAAAAAAAATTCAGTGCAACAAGTCATTCAAAGATCTTGTAGAGTATTTCCTCTCTTGTTTATCATGAGTAGTTAATAAAGTCATTACAGACTGGGGTATATTTTATTTAAGTGCCATTAAAACAAAACAACATAACAGGTTATAGTGTTCTCCTGGATACAATCCTGAGAATTCTCACCGGGATATATTTCACTGATAAATATTGCAAAGCTTTTATAACAAGTAAGAACCAATTTACTTCTGAAGGGACATATGACCATTAATCATCTACTTATCTGCTTGAAGTGGCACTTAAAGATGATGAAATGGACATTTTTATTTCTCTTTTGATCATCATGGCTAAAATGTTATTTCTAGCCGGCCTGTGTTAATAATTTTCTCCGTTGTTATATTTTAATGTAAAAAATGTTCATTAGTTTTGTTCTGGTCTATTACTTTTTAAAACTAGCTTCGATTCCATAATTAATAATTTATGATTCTTTAGTCCCGTTTTAAAACTTGGCCTAACTTGACATTATTTAGTTTCGTCCCTACCCTTATTTGACTTTGAGCGCGCATATAAGTCTCTTTAAAATGATAGCATTTACAAAAAGGAGATATAGTGTGAAGTTAGCATGGAAGGTATTATATACGAATTTTTTTTACAAGATGTATCTACAGTCATATTATTTATACACTATGTACATATATATCCTGTTATCACAGATGACCTGTTCAAAAAAAACAACAGTTATTATTAGCTAAATTCGCTAAAAATCAAAAAGAATAATATATGAACTTTGATTGGGAGAAGAAACTAAAATATACTGTTTAAAGCTTATTTCCAGAAGGTATGGATTAGCCACTTTTGGAGAACTATTAAAATAGTTTGTCTCATTTATATTGCCAGAATATAAAGCTAAAATAAATTATATTCTTCTAGAGATATAGTATCAGATCATTAAAAGACAAAGGTTGGTATTACTAAAGAGACAACTACTTTCATAGCTTGTAATAAATTATTATTGCCTCCTCAAACACTGGTATAAGAACAGAAGTGAAAATGATTATGAAGCCTTTTAATCCTTTACAGTTTGATATCTTAATGAGACTCAAAGAGAAAATTATTGTACTTGTTGCATACACAAAAAAGGTACTTTTGAATATATAAATAGAACCATAACGGAGGGACCACATACATTTTTCTTGTTACAGTAAAATTGGAATTTAGTTGAAGTTACAAATATACCACTATGTTTATGGTATTTTGATGTCATCTCAAGCCCATTCTTGCTGTTATAATTTTGTATAATCAAATGGTGTGTACGTTTTTAGATGTACTGTATGTTAAAGTAAAGAGTGTGTTGTTTGATGCAAGACCTATTCTACTTAAATTTAACTGAAGTAATTTGAGTTTATCTGAAAGGAATACTAGTAACGAAATATGCACAGCTTACCCAAATATTAAATGCAAGACTAATGCCTTGTATGCCAGAGTCGTAAGGAATTGAGTTGAATACCAGTGAAATGATACAGATTGCTTGAATTTTGCATAGATACAACTTAAGCTTAAACCTTAGCTTGGTGAATGGCTCAGATAGGGGTGACCTTGTCATCAAAATGGCTTCTTTGAGTTTTCTAATCAAATTATTTAATTCACTTGGGATTGTCAGATTGTACAGATATATTAAGGTAGACTGATTTCCCCTCAAAGGGGCGCTGTTGAAATGAAACTCGTTTTCATGAGGCATTAAGAGAATGAAACTTACTGAATCATGTGTTTAAGTCATGATATTAATAAAAAATAAATTTTGGCCTTTCATGGATTTAAAGAAGATAACTGTAAGATATATTTGGCAGTAACTGCAAGTTTATTTTTTTTGTAGAGCACTGTCAGCCTTTTTTTCCTAGCCTGATTGTTTCACAGTTTTCAGATGAGTGTCTCCACTTTAGAATCTGACCATATCTAGTCTTGAACTGATATAACCCAGGGTTTTATCACTTTGGTGGACACTGATTTTGAAGCTCTATGTATCCAAGTCAAAATTAATACCATAAGGTATTGGAATGACAACAAAAAAATAGACATATGAAGTGAAGCATCGTATGGGTAAAAATTTCTCCAAAGTTCAGTGTTTTTCATTGTATAGATCACGGAAGTTCTTCCCAGTTAGGTTTTTTTGTTGATTAAGCTATGTAGCAAGCATGCTGTTATTCCCTCCTGTAATTTACCAATATTCTCTTGGTCTCCAGAATGATAAAACTTTCTTGGCCACATTTATTTAAAAGGTTGTCACTTCCTGTTTCCGAGATAAAATGAGACATCCAATAATTATAAATCATTGTTCTGTTTGGAAGAGCGTATCCAAGGACAGGTTAGTTAGAGCGTTTTGCGGGTTAATTATTTCAAATGTAGTTAATGCACTGTGATAAAGACTCACTTATGGGATTTCAGATGACACATCTACAAAGAAATAGGACGAAATCACTTCTTTGAAATAAACATCAATTCTGGGAACCGAGTTAAGTTAGGATATAAATAAAATGTATACAGTGGTAGTGGGAGCAAAGGTAGTCTGCTCTATTTATAATATAATTCTTTGACTTGCCGTACGGCAACTGCGGCTCGCTGTAGAGAATACTAGGCTTAAAACATTCTTTTATTAGATCTATTAAAGCAAGTACAAAGAGATATTTAACAATGTTTAAATGAAATTTCTCTGGCTAAAGATAGTCAAAAAGACTTTTTGAGGCCTTTGTGTAGGTATTGGCAATCTAGTCGATTTTGAGACTAAGGAAAATTCCAATTTATTTTACAAGCATTTGGGTTTGGTGGGAGAGGCTTCAAGGGTTATAACTGGACAAGAATCGTTTAGCTACTGAGTCCGTCCTTGGGGAGGACAGGTAGGTAAGAATGGAAATTAGGACAACGTACCATTGTTTAATTTAAGAGGAAGCACACGAAAGGAGGTAAATATTGCCAGTAACATTAGAATGAACAGTGATCACTGCTTGGGTATTGCAGTTTGTGAATAACCTCTAATGCAATCCCAGTATTATAAGACACATCAATTGAAAGTTTGTAAAGAAATGTAAGCACATGCATTGGATAAATGTATGTTAGCATTCATAAAGACATTTTTTATTATATCATTTGGTATTGTCTGAGGAACGCAAAGAAAATTTGGATTGGATAAGACATACCTAGCGTATTAAGTTCTATGTCACACTTTCCTCCCGAAAAAAATGCATAAAGCTTCCATAGGATTAAGATCAAACTTTAGGGTACCGAAGGGAAACCCGATTGTTAATATATTGATAAATGATCACAAAACGTTTAAGTAGAAAGCATGGTAAAGCCTTGCTTGTAGTCATAGTGAGCAAATTTGCCAGATTTTATGGCCAGAGAGATGTCATCCTTCTAACTTGTTTTGATTTAGCTGGGCAGTACCAAAAGGGTAAAGATAGGAATATGAGTAACTGGTATACTGTGTTGCAACACTTGCGATGCATATCTTTGATCGCTAAAATGCAAGTAAGGCATTTGTATAGTCTTAAGCCTTTTGTAGTTCGTTATTCGATGCTATATATTAAGTGAAAAACATGGGATGTGAAAATAAAAGCTGGAGGGAAACCTATCATACGAGGGGCTGTTTAAATGCATGATCGGCAGCATAAAGCAAATTTTTTGAAATATCTTAGATAATGCTAGACTCATGATGAGCTGCTTACTGTACGGAGTTGGGTAGACTGTATTTTGAATTTCATAGCCTTGACTTTTTTTGTATAATGAAGTTCAGTATTAGCCACTTAAAACAAATCGTCTAGTTTTTGGTAGGTCATTTTTATATTAGCTGAACAGTAAAAAGATACAAAATTTGATGATGAAAACGAAATTGCATATAAGAAATCATCTGTTCACCTTAAAGTCCACATTGATGTAAGATTGCCAGTGGAATACGCTTTTTATGCTTTATCCCTACAAAATCAACGGTGGACTGGTTGTTTATTTCTACTAATTCTTTATTTTTGTCTGGTTTTGGGTAAGTACTTAGCGTTTACAATTAGTGATGGATGAATGATGTTGGCCCAACGCATAACCTCGTCACCACGTTAAATTGTCAGAAATCACTTAAGTAGGAATTAGTACTTTATCTATGTTATGTACATACCTAAAGGGAGAGCACAGTTTAGTATTTTCTGTATTTTATTACTGAAGTTCTATTGAATGATATTCTTATTATTTCAGTTTGAATTGGGTAAATTGGAAGTACTGATGTGAAGTTAGACGTAATAAATAAATGTCGGAATTATCATTGTAAAGATTGGATTTGGAATTGCATTTGCTGCCCCCTGGATCATGTTTTGCTGTAATAGAAGCAAATTTCTCAAACCAACAACCAGTACCCACTGAACTCATGTTGATATTAAAGGAGATGGTAGCTATTTAAGGTTGCTGCTAATACTTTAAACGAACTGAGGGTATCTTATTTTAAGAAGACAGAGGTCAACTTAGGTAGATATGGGATGATTGGGATCTTTATTAATTCTGATCAGAGTTTACTTGTTGACTTATTTACTCTAATCTATGATTTCTTGAGAAAATTCTAGGAAATAGATTAGTTATTTGTCATAACACAATTTTACCTAAACATTTAGCTCTCCTAACTTATCAATCTGATGGCTAGAAAAGGGGTCAGGTAATGAAAAAAAGTATTGAATATTTTAAAAGCTTAAATACTCAGTGGGAAAATTCTGCTGTGGTGGGACGAACATAACAGAAAATATACAAATTATTTATAACTTAAAATATTTTTTTTCGTACTTAATATCAAAACTATGAAAATTGCTGACAAGATATTAATCACGTTATTTCAACTTCTTCATCAGGAAAGGTACATTTGTCTAGAATTATTTTAACGTACGACAACAGATTTCTTTATCAGTCTTCACAAACAAGTAGAACTCCACAGCAAAAATATCTTTACTGTCCGCATATAAAATCTTTTTTTTCCTATTTCAACACTATACTGTTTTTAAAACAAACAACATAGGAGCCGTGGCTTAATGGTTATTGCAACTGCACAGTAACCGAGAGTTCCGGGTTCGTTTCCCCGAGCTGTCGAGGAAAATTTGGAACTTTGCAAAGAGAAAAAGCCATTGGCTGGCGTCAGAAAGGGCATCCGGCCAAGAAATTCCTCACTGCCAAATCAAAGTCCCTCTGAAGGGCACCGTCTGAGCCCCAATTGCTGGGGAAAAAATGACGTTAAAACTTAAAAAAAACAAACAAAAAAACAAAACAAACTGTTTTAAAACAACAGAGTATTAGTATTTCTGTCGCAGGTTGCTGCTGTTACTGTTCAAGACATTTAATATTTAAAACTTTTATCATTCCATCACAAAATATCATACTCCTTTGAATTACGATCTATCCATTCTATTAAAGGTCAGTAGTCATCATTTGATCAAACGTTTATGAGAATTAGGAAACATTGACGACTAGAGCAAATTCTGGAATGATTACACGATGTACATTAAAATCATTATGGTAATAGCTAGGTCAATAGAAAATGTTATAGGACAAATTATGACATGTGCACAAACAAAGGAAGAAATGTAGCTTATATGCTCAGTTAAAATAGTATTTAAAGAAGTACTTATCGTCAAGTGGTAATGTAAGATAGAGAAAAGGTATTGTTTTTGTTAATACTCTGATAATGAAATGAAGCGGTTTCAAATTATCTTTTTAGTATTAATTAAAAATGTGTCATTTCTGATCATCGATGTATTTACTACACTGTTGTTTTTCTTTTATTCATAGGAATAAACAATAATTACAAATAACTATTAATTGCTGATGATCATGCTAATACATTGAAGTATATTCAGCTACTCATTATGTCATGGACACTACATTCATTAAAACTGTCTCATCCCATCTATCCTTTATACGTAATTGCCTCATTTCTATATAAACATATTTTTCCCTTTTTATGTGGAACTGTAGAACAACAATTTGTATATAGAATCAAACAAATAAAATATAATAATAATAAAAAACAATAAATAATCTATTAATTTTGAGCAAATTTTGAATTCCTTTTAAGTTTCGAAATTTCATAATCTGTTAGTGATCAATAGATTCCACATTTTGTTTTCGTAAGAATCCCAAATTAGTCATATTACTATATACAAAATATCAGAGTTGTTATTGGTCTTCTAAAACTTTGCTATTTAATATTTAATGTGCCGAAAACATACACTTAAATGCCATTTATGTATACCACCGATGAAGAGGAGGGGTTTTTAGAATTGGTATTTTTATCCTTATTACCAATATCAAAAGGCACATTATTTTTTATTTTGGACAGAAGTGTTTTAATCAGTGAAGGTCTGAAAAATCACAAGGTTAAAAAGCTCAGTAATGACAGAAAAAAAGTAAAATTTAAGAAAACATTCAATGCGTATTTAAAGTCTATAAATTCACACACACACCCGCCCCCATCCCAACGTTAGGGAATTTCCAAACCTATTACAACCAGTGAAGCGAGGCACATTGTTAAACCTGCTTTTGTTATTTAATCCCAATTTATCTGAATGTTAAATACTCCAAATATCAAGCAGGAAGTGATGGCACCATTGCTATGATATATATTGCCCTAAAAACTCTGAGTTAATATATTTTATCTCTCTTTACAAAGTTATTTTCATTACGTAAAGGGCAAGAATATAGACGGGAAAGCAAACAGATTTACAACGACTTTAAAGTAACAATTAGCGTCGTGTTTATATGGCTGCATGAAGGCAATCTATTGTTTTACTACTACTATCTAATGTATAATAGATACAATAGAATACAATATTTAAAGTAGGTATCCTCGGTAATCCTTTATAATAAACAACAGAAAATAAGCTGTTCTTTTATAATATATTTAACTGAAGTTCTAACATAAATATTATTATTATTATCATTATTATTATTATTATTATTATTATGCTTATTGTTTCACTTCTCGACTTTATTTCTTGATGTCGGTAAATTAACTTGAAAGCAGGTAGCAAGGTGCCACCAGAGGTTTCAAGTTTACTTTTCCAGTGACGTACGAACACGTATCCTGAGCAAGACCAGTACCTTGCTCAGGATACGTGCTGATCCTAAAAATGCTGTTTTATGTGAAACTTCCATTTTGATGTATTCATCGCAACCCTTCAAATGTGATTCTAGCTTAAAAAAACTCCAAAACATCAAAATGGAAGTTGTACAAATAAGACCACAAAACAGCATTGTTAGGATAAGCACGTATCCTGAGCAAGGTACTGGCCTTTTATATTGTTATATTGTTATATTATTATATTATTATATTATTATATTATTTTTTTTTTTTCCTTATCTCTCTGTTACACATTGATAACAAATAATGTTGTTGGTTTTATTTTAAACTGGTCAGTGTATTTATGTTCCTGAGTTTTGGAAACAAGTTTCCTCAAATCTCAAGCACTCGTCGAAGGATTCTGGCAAAGTGTAGTAACACAATCTTTTGTAATTCTACAATTCTGATAGCTATCCCATTCTCCATTAGTCTTTTTGTCAGTACTTTTGGTGTTGTTTCTTGCGCTCCAATTATAGCTGGGATTATATTTACGTTTGTTNTATATTATTATATTATTATATTATTTATTTTTTTTCCTTATCTCTCTGTTACACATTGATAACAAATAATGTTGTTGGTTTTATTTTAAACTGGTCAGTGTATTTATGTTCCTGAGTTTTGGAAACAAGTTTCCTCAAATCTCAAGCACTCGTCGAAGGATTCTGGCAAAGTGTAGTAACACAATCTTTTGTAATTCTACAATTCTGGTAGCTATCCCAATCTCCATTAGTCTTTTTGTCAGTACTTTTGGTGTTGTTTCTTGCGCTCCAATTATAGCTGGGATTATATTTACGTTTTGTTCCACAGATTTTTCAGTTCCTTTGGTAAGTCTCATTAATCTTGGTATCGTATGGAACAGCAAGGTTTATAATCTGGCACTTGTTGTTCTTCTTGTTCATTCATTATTAATTATTATTGTTATTATTTTGATTATCATTATCATCTTTATTTACTATGAACACCTATTAGAGTTTACGTTTCGTGTTGTAGATACTGCCACAACTCAGCCCATTCTAAAGGCTGAGAGATATGGCACTTTCCCCATAATGTGCATGATTCCCAGGGATGCTGCTATTGGTATGCTTCCCAAGATGTTAGCAATTTCTGGTAGCTCGTGATAAAGTACAGAGTTATTTTAGACCATTCCCAAGCATCCAAGTACAATAGCTACAACTTTAAGAGAAAGGCTGGAAATCCTTTCCATTTTAAAGGTAAGATCTTATTTTTTTCGATTTTCGAAAGCCGTTAATAGTATTATTATTATGTACATTTTTATTTTTAATACGGTTTGATACAGTTGTTCACCGGGCCACACCCAGTGACCTAGGGCAAACAAAGGTTTTGAGAGTTTTTACGAACATCAAAAATAGAGGATTATTGCAAAGTTTGTATAAAAAATAAACATATGACCTGTTTGAGAGTTATTATTATTATTATTATTATTATTATTATTATTATTATTATTGAGAGGCGGAACAATACGAGTCTACAAAGGGTGCAAACCCCAGCAAACCCATCCGAATCCCAGACCGATATGGGTAAGCTGGATGGATGCATTATTTGGGGTTTTTTTGTTTGTAGTATTAGTTTTAGTAGAAATAAAAATAGAAGTAAATATTTAAGTAACAGTAATAGTAGTAGCATTAAGATTGATGGTAGCAAGGGTAGCAACAGTAAAAGTAATATTTATAATTCTATTACACGTAACAGTGTATTAACCTCACAAATAGAGAGTTAATTGTGTTTTTTCTAAATGTTAGCGCTCGTTGCATTAGTAGAATTGTTACTTTCTCTCAATACCTGAAACCATTCTTTATTTTGAAACCATTAAATTTCTAGGGTGTTTTTTCTGGAACTCCAAGCATCAGTTATCAATCATTTCATTCAGTGTTGCTTTACAGGAAACTACGGGACAGCTATGTAAATCCTTATTTTCTGAATGGGTAAAACGGATATTTATTTTCAAAAATACTTTATTTTTCTATTGAAATGACCTAGTCTTTATTATTATTATTACTACTACTACTACTACTACTACTACTACTACTACTACTACTACTACTACTACTACTATT
>RDPX01000072.1:887874-918750 GCA_003991215.1 Morbakka virulenta
AATGTGTCAAAACACATATTAAAGAGTAGATGACTAAGACAATCTCCAATCTCCTTGTAAAAGCCCATGACGAACTGTTATGGCTTCAGTTGTAAAATGATCAGTGATAAAAATTTTATGTTGTCATGTCAGAGGTGGGATTCGAACCCACGCCTACAAGAGTAGACTGCGACCTGAACGCAGCGCCTTAGACCACTCGGCCACCCTGACTTGCGTAAGAATTATAATAATAATTTTTAAAATTCACATGGTTTTATTTGTAAATTAACGATCTAGAAAATTTATAATGAAATTGATCTACTCAATACAGGTTGCAACACAACTAAGCTGTCACTGGATCCAGAGGACTGGAAATATCACAATGAAGCCTAGCTGTGGTACATCCTCTATAGTGATACTCTCCATTTGGGCATATCACTGAGAGAAAATGTATCAGCTGGTTACCAGATTAATAATTCTGGGTTTGTCCATTCTTTGTTTCTCATACAGAAAATAAAGTATGATGTCCGTATACAAATGTTTATCGATCTTTTGATGATAAATTTAACAGTTTCGTCATTGAGATCGAGGGACTTTAATTTTGAAACAATCAAGCTATTTTTCCCAAACACACCTAGAGTTCCGAGGCTCAAGTTTACATAATAAACTTTAAATCTTCTTGATAAATAATAATAATAATAATAATAATAATAATAATAATATTAATAATAATAATAAGAACTAGGCTCTATAAGAATTAAACCAGTACATTTTTGATTTTAGAAGATCGGGACATCATTAAAATCTTTCTTGAAAGACAGATTGCTGCAAAAGTAATCCTTGAGATGATAGAGAATGGATATTCGAAATATCCTTACGTTTACATTAAGATTAGCTCTAACTGGTAAAAGGCAGAAACTCGACAGTAGCTTGCCCTAAACCAGGTCGAGAAAGCGGGAAGTCAAAACAAAGGTCGCGAAAGCAGGAAGTTTTGGGTTTGATTCTATTATCTCCATCTTTGTTAGAAATTTCAAAAATATAAACAGAAAGAAGTAGCCATTCCGGTCAATATTCAAAGCATGAGAGGTGGACACGAAACAACACCAAATTTATGTCAGAAGAATACAACAAAGAGAATTTCCAATAATTTTTTCACGATTACAAATGACGAGAGCGAACAAAATCCGAGAAGATGTCGGCTATGAACAACCATATCTTTACCGTCAAAACCATCATTGAAATCGATACATGGAATTTAAGAGCTTTGTGCTAGGCTGGGAAAGTTGCCCACTTAGTGAGAGAAATGAAAAAGTACCAGATGGAAACCTTGAGCAAAAGTTAAGCAAGATAGTTAGGACAATGACGTGGTAAAATCGATAGTTAGACAGTACTGTAGCCTCGTCTAGAATCCGACTGCGTGAACGGTGTTGGAAATATATTAAAGGAAAGACCTGTAGTTAGACTCCTGAACAAAGATATCTGTTGTACAAATATTTACTCCCACAAAAGCAGCTTCCAAAGAGGATAAATGTTTCTATGGTCTACTTGAATAACTAACAGACGTCACAAGACGTTGATATGCTGACAAGGTAATAATTCAAAAAACGGAGCAATTGCACTGGAGTAGAAAACAATATTAAACCCTTTGGAAATGCAACAAAGTCGAACGACAACAAAAAAGACTCATTGGGTTCCACAATAACAACAACGTGCACTTAGATAAGGCATTGTTATTGCTGCTTAAAGCATACGTTGGTACAAAAGTCACTAGATACCTTGAAAACGAAATAACTTACATCTGCACAAATAAAAGATGAGGATCATCACTTATCCACGTCCGAATCTTTAGAGATACAGATGTCTTCTTAGGGCCATCATATTCTGATTAGAAAAATTAAAGCTCAAACTAAAGAAAATTTGCACGACCAAACAAAACTGATAATTGTTTATGAGAAGTTGACTAATCTCGAAATATCGTATAATTTTCAGGGAAGCCTTGCAAACAGATTTGCCTCACTTCAAAAAGATTAACGGTAAAAGAAACAATTAAGAGATGCGTTCAGGAAGAGGACGCAAGGCTTCAGAAGAGGAATAGGCTTCAAAAGAGGAATACCAAGAGAGCACTGGATATTTGGAAAAACATAGGATCTCACTGACAAACGGCATAAAACTTAAGCAAACCAAGACTATACAAACCGAGAATAGGATTCAAAAAGAAACATCACAGACGACCTACAAAGAAACAGACTTGGTAAACTAACTCAAACATACAAGTAAACCTGGGTCTAAAGGAAAAGCTCCAAAGCTCCAGAGGCAAAACAACGGAACGAAAATCGCGCACTTTTCAAAGTTGTTAAAGAACTTACAAGTACACATGGCTCTACCAAAACTCTGGAGAAGGACAATAATGGACCTTTCTTGCCGAGGAGCAAAATATTAGATGGAGAGAACATTAATTCAATTTCTTAAGTAATAGCAACAAGAAACTCTGGAGNTTAAGAGATGCGTTCAGGAAGAGCGCAAGAGGTAATAGGCTTCAGAAGAGGAATACCAAGAGAGCACTGGATATTTGGAAAAACATAGGATCTCACTGACAAACGGCATAAAACCAAAGCAAACCAAGACTAAACAATTTGAGAATAGGATTCAAAAAGAAACATCACAGACGACCTACAAAGAAACAGACTTGGTAAACTAACTCAAACATACAAGTAAACCTGGGTCTAAAGGAAAAGCTCCAAAGCTCCAGAGGCAAAACAACGGAACGAAAATCGCTCACTTTTCAAAGTTGTTAAAGAACTTACAAGTACACATGGCTCTACCAAAACTCTGGAGAAGGACAATAATGGACCTTTCTTGCCGAGGAGCAAAATATTAGATGGAGAGAACATTAATTCAATTTCTTAAGTAATAGCAACAAGAAACAGAAATTATTTGGACATTTTTCCGAGAGCACAAGTTTTAAAAATAAGTGGAGTACCTCCTATTAAAGATGAAGTAAGAGAAACAGTGAAAGCCTAAAGGAATAACAAGACTCCAGGAACTGACACAATCAGCTGCAAGCTACTGAGATGCAGTGGAAAGGCCGTCATTACCGAAATAGAAACTATTTTCAACCAAAATTTTTAACCAAGAGAAATCTTTTGCTACAGAATGCAGTCAATGTTTCACAGTAAAACAAGTACACAGTAATAGAGTGTTCAGAAAAGTACATCTGACGAGTCTATGAACATTAGTAGAAAATACCCTGAAAGAAGAACAGGCAGTCTATAGAGAAGGCAAATCATACAGCGAAAACAATTTTCCCTCGAAAACATAATCAATCAAAAGCCTGGAATTTCAAAAGGAATTAGTAATCAACTTCTTTGATTTCCAAACCTTTAATAGTGTTCACAGATCAACAATATGGAAAATATTAGCACAGCATGGAATTTCACATAAACACATCAACATAATGAAAGCATTCTACGCCAGACCAATAGCAGGATAAAACCTCCCACAGAAAGAGCTGTCTTCATTCTTGTTCATTGTGTGTTAATTAGTTAATGACCAAACAAGTAAAGAAATGCCATTGAAACTCCAAAATGAGTGCAGCAAAAATTGGGTAACGAATTTTTCAAACAAAAATTAAAGCCCTCTTTATATTCCTCAATCAAAACCAACAAATAATCCTTAACCAAACCACACTGAACCAGTAAACAAGTTTTCCTACCACGGGACTTTCTAAACATATACAAGTGATATGGACAAATGCGTCCAGATAAGCCAAAGGCCCCTCTATCTTTCACAGATTGGACAAAATTTGACAAAAAGAGCATCCCGTTTCAAGTCGAATACAGGGAAGAAAACCAACAGAATAGAAAATAAGTTAAATAAGTTCCATAAAAAAAACCTACGAAGAATATTGGGTATATGTTGTGGAGGCCACAAAACAAACAAAGAAATGCTGAAAAGGTCAGACCAGAAACCAATGCACCTGATATTGGCTGAGAGGTGCTGAAGATAATTAGTTACTATTTAAGACCTGCCCACCATGTCCAATACTGGAGATCAATAGAAGGTCATGAAAACAAGGCAAGTACAAAAATATCTGTAAATTAACATTCGGAGAACTCCTAAAAGCTATAGATATACAACACAGGTAATGCAACATCTGTGGCGTGAGACTGTATTTGCTGGTGCTGCCTTGCTGCCTAATTTTCAATGGATAGGAGAACCTTTTTGCTAAGTGGTAAGTGTGATCAACATGAACTCTCCCTTCAAATGATGTCAAAAATTATTTACGCTACAGGAAGAGATGAAGCCTACTGATTGAGACATTAACTTCTACATTGGACTGAGGAGTAGCAAAATAAGAAGCCTTCATTAAATTAATTTGCGAACACAACAAACTAGGAAGAAAAAAATTCATCTCTATTATATCTCTGTTTCTCTAGAACTGCTGAAGTATTTTTAGTAGGAAAATAAAAAAGTTAAATTTAGTCAGATAGCTCTTTAGATACATGAAGTCTCTGCTGCTTGTTTGCCCCAAACCATTTAGTACTGTACTCATATATTATTGAGCTTCTGATTGATTAGCTATTTTACATATAATATTTTATCCGATAGATGATCACTTATATTCTTTTTGTAAACATTTTGTTACCTTATAGAATATAAAAACTTGAGCTAATCACCCAGTTTTCCCACTAAAAATTTCTACAGGAAAGCAAAATAATATCACTCCAGTTCCTTTTGTAATTAAGTTGAGTTTTTTGTTTGCTTTTTTACATTTTATGAAGTTGAACCACAATGAATTACTAAAAATTGATCATTTTTCATTCCAATCATNAGAGATGAAGCCTACTGATTGAGACATTAACTTCTACATTGGACTGAGGAGTAGCAAAATAAGAAGCCTTCATTAAATTAATTTGCGAACACAACAAACTAGGAAGAAAAAAATTCATCTCTATTATATCTCTGTTTCTCTAGAACTGCTGAAGTATTTTTAGTAGGAAAATAAAAAAGTTAAATTTAGTCAGATAGCTCTTTAGATACATGAAGTCTCTGCTGCTTGTTTGCCCCAAACCATTCAGTACTGTACTCATATATTCTTGAGCTTCTGCCTGATTAGCTATTTTACATATAATGTTTTATCCGATAGATGATCACTTATATTCTTTAATCACCCAGTTTTTCCACTAAAAATTTCTACAGGAAAGCAAAATAATATCACTCTAGTTCCTTTTGTAATTAAGTTGAGTTTTTTGTTTGCTTTTTTACATTTTATGAAGTTGAACCACAATGAATTACTAAAAATTGATCATTTTTCATTCCAATCATCACAAGATTTACATTTTCTTTGAGATTTCTGTAAAAATATAGGATTGAAGCATCACTGATAACTATTTTATCAGACAATTTACATATCCACCATAACTAAGCCTTTATGTCACAAAACGTAAATCCAAACAATACTCAGTCAATTCAACATTAAAGCCGTTAAATATATTAACAACTAACATGCACACGAGTAGCAAATAACGTGAGGGTTCTGGGACCTTTTCAAATTTTTTTTTCTGAACATTTTTTGAAAAGGTCTCCAGAATCTCTCAAGTTATATACTACTTTTTACTCAATGGTATCTCCTTTAAACACTGTTTTATATACTACTATAAAAGCGTAATTATTACAGTTACTTTTGGCTTTTTGGTCTTAAGGTTTCATGTTTTGTATAGGGGTATATGGCATGTTGAAATATTTGGGCAGAATAATTTGAGTAAGCAAGTAACTTTGACGTTCAATGACTCAACACAGAGATTAAAACTCCGTTAAGCAAGGCGAGTTGTGGGGAAGAAGAGCTCTTATAGCTCCTCAGAGCTATGTAAGAGCGATGGACTCACCTTTTTCACATTTGCATAAATAAGATGGAGTCTCATATATTTAAAAATATGTTAGTCACTTCTAATTGATCTTATCATAAAAAAAATTGCTTGGGAAGTAAACAATCTATTTTTATGATATTCCAAAAATATTTTAAGTAATAGAATAGTTACTTATGGTTTTTTAGTCTTATGGTTCAAGTGATCTAAAAGCTCAGGCATGGAAGATGTTTTCGGTGTCATAATTTACCTACGAAAGCAAAAAAATTTGACACTCCAAGACACATTCACTGGTATATGGGGTGAGGCGCACTAGATGGGAGAGCTTTTTGAAGCTTTCTTCAAAGAGCAAAGTGTCACGTCCACACATTTTATTATTAAAATCGATTCTCATAATTTAATAATCCATAAGTTAATTCTAACAGATTTAAATCCTAAATCAAAGCAGAAGGCAACCATACCAGGCACTTGTGCCAGTCAAATCACATGGTATTAACTTTAAAACTTTGAAGGCGTATGTAATTTTCTATTGCATTTTTATAAATAATTAATCTCTTTCACCTCAAATGATAATGATTTGTTTTAATAAAAGAGATTAACAAAAGCTTATTCTATGGTTTCATTTCTTAAACCCATAAGATAGTTTGTCAATTGCTATAAACTATTTTATTTTAACCATCTTTTAATTTAATTTATTTTGTAGTGTCCAAAAACAAAGCTTGTTATTCCATTTTCATGTATTTATCACTCATCATTAAAGCAGCTCAATGATATTTATAGAATAGTTTCCAAGTTGATAATAATCACATTTAATAGTTTTCATGCTATAATGCATCTGTTTATTAGAAAATAATTTATTCTTATAATCTTCATGTTTGATATTTTTTAAGCGCCCAGGCGCTTATTTAAATTTTGTGTTTCTAGTGTTGGCGCTTATTCGAGGGGTGCTTATTCGAGGAGGGGCTTATTCAAGGGAGGCTCTTATTCGAGGGGGGCGTTTATTTAATAAAATAGGTTTGGAAGCAAGTCCAAAATTCAAAATAAAAGAAATGTCATTATAATCATCATTTTCTTCCTCGACAACCAACATTTCTGGATACGCCTCAGCGATATCATTACCATCAACATTAAAAGGATTTTCCTCCTCCGTATTTACGTATGTTAACTACTCCTCCAACATTTTATGGCCTTTGTGACAAGGCTTTCCCTCCTTGAAACAAGTCGTCATCTTGGCCTCAATTGGTAACACAATTCACTGCACAAGAAACAAAGGAATCTCGAATCATTTCCTTGGTCAACTTTTCCCAGGATTTCAAAATCCACTGAACTACTTCTTTTGTCGGTGGTGATTTCAAATTGCCACAATCTGTCTCCTCATTCAATACTTTGATAGCAAACCATTCGTCGTAGAATTCAGTAAAATACTGCTTGAAATGTTTATTCCAACATACATCCGGTTTTTGGATATAACGTGTGCAGGGCCTTTTTTCTGAAGCAGGGCCTTTTTTCTGAAAAGAGTTCGACATACTCGCAGTTCTTTTTGTCGTCAATCTAAAACCCACTCCAAAGCCATATTTTCTAGTTTTTCACTCAACTGTTTTCGTCTCCATCCAGAGAGTCTTTTTCTTTTCCTTTCCGTATTTTGTGTTGTTTGCGCCTGGATTTTATTGCCATTGTTGACCCATCGAGCTACCATTATCCTATCAATGTTGAAATGTTAACCAGCAGAACTTTATGAGGAATGCACCTCATGTAGGATCACTTTCAATTTGAATGCAGTGTAACATCGAAAACCTTCTCCTTTGTGTGAAGTACTAAGCACACTGTTCGCCATCTTAATTCAATATACACAAGGTTGAGCTTTTGTTTTGCATGTGTTCAATGGAACATCGTGTTTGAAAATCATGTTCGAATTCTCGTGGTAATTTTGTTTTGCATTGCAATGCCTTCATTTCTTGTCTATGTTTTCTGGTGGTTTGAATGATAAGATGGCGCCATCAAGTGCAACGCTTCCAAAATATCAAATGATGTGCAAAGTTGAATTTACTTGCCCTGTTTGAGGTCACCACATTTACAAAGATTGTTGGTCACCGGTCATTGCAGAGAAACTCTTTTGCAAACCCGACCCAAGGGATGAAGCACAAACATATGATAAACATGCACTGGGCGTTTATAAACTTGCAGATGGTGAACATGTTTTAGTAGGACATGTTCCTATAGAGCTATCGCTACTCTTGTAGAAAATTGTAGAAAATAAAAATGATAATGGAAATTTGTTGTTAATTCAATCTATTTTGAATTGCCTTCTGCTTATCTATTTTTGGAAAATTCGAATAAGCGCCCGTTTCTGAAGATTAAAGGGTGAGTGCCTATACCAGGGGAACGCTTATACGAAGGAGACACTTATTCGAGGCATTACGGTATGTTCTTCCAGACACCCTTAACAGTGTTTCCATTGTTATTTATATAGCTGCACTTTTTACTTTCCAATCCAACAAATTCAACAATTGGATCTCCAAGTGCTTCATCTTTAAATTTACCAATGACTTTTTTATTTGTATTATTTTTCTGGCTTCTTTTGGATAAGCACTATAATCAAATTTATCTTTGTCATTCCCAAAATCTTGATACACATCCTTAGCTTTTATTTCATATGTTGAACTATCAGTATCTGTAAAAAGCACCTGAACTTTGTCACTATATCTGTCTTTAATATAGCTATAATGAAAGTTATTCATTAATGTCTTAAAAACCTGCAATAAACACATATCTACATTTGCCGGCCTATCTAAGATTAGTGTTTCTTTAATCTTATGCACAACAACTAACTTCTCATTAATAATCTTATTACTAATATAAACTGGATTACGTGGAATTTTTAATTTTTTTATTCTCTTTCTTAAATTTCCCATTGTCTTTCCACATACACTGTTATTCATTGTTTTAAAACTATTTTTAGGTTGGGTTCTTTTCTGAGTATTGACGTCAATATATTGCTTTAGCCAAAAAGGCTAATTGAATTATAGAACTTTATGAACTTTTCTTACTTTTAAACCAAGCTCTAAATATAATTCAAAATTTCTATTTTGTAGAATACACTTTTCTTTTACAACATGGAGACAGGATATCTTCTGTCACTTTAATCTTTTCAGGTCCTAGAGGATAACCATTATGAAGATTATGCAACTCTTCTGGATACTCCAAATCAACTTTTAGAATTATTCCTTTCTTAAAAACTAAAACAAATGTAGCTAGATCTATCCTACTGATTTGTTTTTCAGATAACCATTTAAGTCATAAGAAGAATTGGTCAATCGTGGTCAGGAAATGAAATTATCAACATACAAAGCACAGAGACAATTGGGTGACCATGATCGTCAACGTCTATAGACTGGACACGTAGATAGATCGATAGATTTAAGTCCCCCAGTTGGTAAATACTGCCTGATAGAGAAACTATATAGATTATTAGCATCCAAATACATGATATACTTTAAGGAGGCCTTTTCACCATATTCTTTCATATATTGGTTATTTGTTTACATATCAATATCAGTAATTGATACATAGCAATATCAGTAATCAACTTTAATTTAATATCAGTAATTTTAAGCATACTATCTCATGATTAACCAGCACAAGTGAACTAATGACAAGGATCTAATTTCTAATACTGCATACATGTTTTTCTAAAATATTCAAACACATTAGTTAGTAGAGGGATATCTGATTTAAGATACAAACCATGATAATCACCTAGTTATTTGAATTTAAAAATATTCAACAAATCTTGAGCATGGTGATAATCTTCATCACTGATATCTTAATCATTAAATACTGTAAAATTATTTTGTATTTGGAAATTCAGTTTTATCAAACTTATTAAATAAATTCATATAATCATAAGGATATGTGCCTTAATATTTCATTAATTCTAGTTGGTGTTCATTTCTGAATTCTGTAGAAGTATAATTAAAGGCTCATTTAGGCAAATTGTTAACAAATCAATCTAAACTACTTGATATAAACTGAAAACTATTGGAATAAATTAAATTATTTCCCAACATAAAAGCCTTTTATTTTTTCATGTTATTTGGACTAACATTAAAAATCATTTGACACTCATTTCCTTTCTTATTTTTAAAAGAGTATTTTTAGCTATTTGTCCAATATTCTGCATAATAAAATAATCTCATTTCCACTCAAATTATGAAATATAACAGGTATTTCAAAATTTATCAGGATCATTTCTCAATTTTGAATTTCAGTCTTCATGTGCAAATTCTACATATTTTCCAGTTGTATGACAACAATCTTTGACAGAGATGTTCTTCTCATCATACTTTTTCACAGTTTGTTTGTGTAATTATTTGTAATAGTTATTAAATTTTAATATATCATATTCCTTATCACACATTCTAATAGCCTGAGCACGATATGTTGATCATCAGGCAAATATGGTGAAACTATTAGTTGCAATCATAGTTCTTTTTGTTCGTGTTTTACCTTATATATATTGCTCCGCTATATGCATTGAGCACTTTTCGATACTAATACACAAGATTACACACACACATACATACAAACATATATATATATATATATATATATATATAAATCATTTGGATTACAAAAGTGTTTTAAAGAAATACTTTGATAATATATTATAAGTAAAATATCAATTAAAAATTGTATCCTTATACTTATCCAGTTTATTATTTGTATGCCAGTGATGAATCAGGTAACATAATAAATATTGTTAAAATAAAAAAAATATGCAACCATCAAAAATTATAATGGTTATACTATGTGTTCTGTTAAAATATATGGTGATAAAAAACAAAACTTTTATTATACACATAGATTTGTTATGTTTTGATAATAACTTATTCCTGAAGGGAAGGTGATTGATCATATTAATAACAAACCAGATGATAATAGAGTGTTAAATTTACAACTTTTAACACCACAAGAAAACTGAAAAAAATATCTGCCGTTAACAGAGATTATAGTTTTGTTACATATAACCATGAAAGAAAAAAATTTGTGAAAGCAACAAATTGTAATAACAATAAAGTAACATATAGTAATATTTAAAGTGTAGAAGAGTGTCTTTATATATATATGATAGGATCCCACAATAACTCTTCAAGCTGTGTTTGCTCCGGCAACATGGCCAGAGAGTTATGTCTCAGAAGCTCTGTGCTGCGCTAATGAGCCCACAAAGGGCGAAACGGTACTGTCTGCAGATTGAGTATATATATATATGCATATATATATGCAGGTATTGTTAAAATAATATCTGAGAAATTTAATAGCAATAAGTATTAAAGAGCTAAAATAAAAAAAGATGGATCTTATTACAAATTTAGCTATATTAAAAAGAATGTATACTTTCTGAAATTATAAAATTATCTTTGGCGATAAAAGTAAAATAATGTTATCAGGTATAGAAAAAAGAATAACTGAAAAGAAGCTCTCATAAAATGACAGAATAAGGAATTTAATTGTCCAAAATGCAAATATGAAAATTGATGTTCTTGGTAATAAGTCAGTTATTATAGCTTTATCACACATTTAATTACCTAAAAATCCGAAAGCAAAACTTGCTAAAGCATTAATAAATAAGACTTCTGTCAAACTAAAAATTTGATTGTCTAACCTGCTGACATGTTCACTCATTACGTCATGGTGCATTTGGTCGATTTTATTGTAAGTATGAAAACGATAGGGGGAATTGCATTACAATACCTAAAAACTATACACCTGATTGTTTTAAAAGTTCACCTCTATTAGGTAATATTAATGGTTCCATCTGGAGTATTAAGACAAGTATAAAGTATTAATAAATTATTATAATTAAATATTGATAATAAATTGTAATATATACAACATTTTCAGCAAATGTTCAATAGTTATGTGTGAAATCATTTGATATGTTTGCAATAAAAAATGATTAAGTGTGAAAATTCTAATTAAAAAATAGTATTATTGACTTGATAATCAAAATGTTTTTTATGATTATAGTATGTACGTGTGCACTAATTGTGGTTTTGTACAAGGGTACAAAATGCTGTTGAATGTATTAATTACTATGAAAATCGATATAAGATTATTAGAATATCAGTTTATCATAGAAAATGTCATATTTTGAATAAAATTTCAGAAATCAGTATTTAATATAATACTGATATTATCTCTAATCAGAAGAATAGAATACAAAGAATATTTGAAGACATAAATAAGATATTACCACAAACATCAGAAAACAGAATAAGAATAAGCAACATTGAATTTATTCTACAAAAGTTTTATATTATGCTTGATTGAACCTGTTATTAAATACCAACAAGCAAAAATAGAAACGCTATTTTTAAGAACGAAAATTACTGGAATAAAATATTAAATTTAATTGCATAAAAAAATAAATATAATAATTAAAAAATAAGTTACAAATCTACTGTAAAATGTTATCACTACCTTTACTTTTAAATTTACTGCCTTATATAAGAAAGGTTAGAGAAGCTTAAACATTTCTGTGTAAGTTATACAGAATACTAAATCACTCTACTTACATACATTATTTTGATTGTTTTATGGTTTATGTTGTGAGAGATAAATATGAGAAGGTCATTTAATTAGAAAGTCAAAGCAATGCTGTGATGTAATATAATCCGCTTTCATGATATGACTAATCACAAAATATTTTATGTCACGGAAATCCTAGGAAATTCGCCCTTTTGTAGGTAAGAACTTTTACCCCTTTAGTCCCTCTCCATAGCTTGCCATTTTCCCGTAGGTCCATTCATTTTAGGATCATGTGTTTTGCATATCATTATCGTAGGCTTCCCCTTTGTACGCGCGTAAGCAAGTATGCCCTTTTGTGCATGCATCTTAGCTGAGACATCCCCTTTCTTTGTTTTGTTTATGGGTGCAGGATTTTCCCAGCATTGTTAGGCCGTAATGCTTAGTTTACTCATCGTTGTTTAATTAGTGTCTCTTTTAACAGTTACGTACGTATTGCTTAGTTTAACGTCATTTAGCTTGTTTTAGCATACCTATTCAGCCCTTCCCTTCCTTTCACATGTTTTCACATCGTACTTTTATGTTTTTTACGCTGTTAGTAAAACTTAGTCATGTTATTCTATTTCTATAATTATCTGCCATATAGTCTATATACGTAAAGATAGATTTATGGTATCAGATCAGTTGAGGTGGCTCAATGAATTGCGTGAACTTTCTGTATTTGTGCTATCTGAAGTTATACCTTTAGGGCTTGTTTCCATAGAGCTGCAATTTCCACTGTAGCAGAAAATGCGCGTGAGATTTTTCCGCCTGAGCCTCAAGCCATTTCCATACAGCGTATTTTTTTCTTGGCGCGTTTTCGTGTGAACAAACATGACTGCAAAAACAAGTGGTTTCTCTTGCTTCAAAAGCAAAAATTGATTTTACTATTGCTTGTATTATTGTGTCGTAAAGACGATCTCAGAATGGAATTCAAAGACAAAGGAAATTCTGGGTGAGAAAGCTATTTCAGGAGAGAAGAAATAAAGGCTTATATAAGGTTTTAGTGCAGTATTTAATGCTAACAATGAATATTTCTTCAAAACCTTCAAAATGCTACCTAGGCGATTCGAAGAACTTCTTTCGTGAGTTGCTCCTTTTATTGCGAAATCATCTAGAATTCGCGATGTTACAGGACCAAGTGAAAGGCTTTGTATGACATTATGGTACCTATCAAGTGGCGATGCACAAGTTTTGATTTTGTCGATAATGTACGATACCAGAACTGGCAAAGGAAATGGCCGAGGTATCTATCGTTATTATTTTCTTCTGTTGATGTTTCTGTTCTGCTTCCTTTTGTTCCTTTAAGAATCTTTGATAAATTTCCTCATTATAATTGATATCCTAGTTTTCTTCATCCTCGTCAAAACTTGTCGCGACATACCTATTCGCCGCCATTTTGTTATCTGAAAATATTATGTTTTTTGATGACCATGCAAAAATGTTAATACAATACAAGATTACGTAATGTCTCAAATACTGAACTATCATTGGTTCTTAAACTCAGGCGGAAAAACATACGTTCAAAAAGTAGAACTAGTTCTACTTTTTTTAAATACTCACGAGCAGCTCGTGAGCATAAATAATCACCTTCCAGCGGTATTTTTAACGCAATGCACATGCGCAATAAAAAAGCTCGTGAGCATTTTCCGCTACAGCGGAAAATGCAGCTCTACGGACATCTGATTATACCATTAAAATACGAGAACCCATCTTAATATTAAATGTGTGGACGTTATCTTTCGCTTTTTGAAGTAAGCTACAAAGAGCTCCCCCACCTAGTGCACGTCACCTCGTCTTCATCAATGCCGATTCATTTAGATCACAACAAATTATAATAAAACTATTCTTTCAATTAAACAATATACATGATATCATTAAAATAGCTTGCTTGCTTTGCAAACAACGTATTTTTGATGATAAGATAAATTAGAGGTATTTAAGATATTACTGAAAATATGACACTTCATATTCATTTGTTAATAAAATAGAAATTAAGTAATATAAAGTATGATCAAATAAACTAACTAAACAAGCTTTCAAACCTGTTTGGAACTTTATCGATATCATCTTCGTCAACAATTGAATTGGTTTGTTTATTGGTACAAGTGTTTTCTTTTGTAAAGGGTAGCTACAAAGTCCCTGGTCACTCCACCTTTATGCATACATTTACGGAAACCAATGCATAAATTTACAAAATTGTACATGAGACTTGTAGAAGAAAAGAAGGGTTCATCGCTGATCAATAAATTTTATTGAAACAAACAATTATGAAATCCAATGATCAATCAATAAAGTGACGATGAATTACACAATCATGGATCCAATATGTCTGTGTATTCACCGCCATTCTCAGCACACATACGAATGCGTCTCCAAGTGCGTGCTGCCTTAGAAAACAAAAAAGAGATAATAATACCGTACATAATTGCTATAAATTTTATGATCATCGTGCAAACATTAAAGAAAAGGAATTGCATAATGTGAAGATCAGTTATGAACAACGACTAAGGACTTTGTGACCACCATGTAGAATGGATACACCTTTTTACAAGGTTTACGTGTAAAAATGTACTTACGCTTAAACGTAGTTAGGAATGCACAAAATTTGTCAGATGTCTCGGCATTGGTTGGATTATCTCCGGGCTTAAAAAAAATAATCTTTTTTGGATTAGAAATTTCCCTGCAAACATTCCCAAGAAATGTAGGTGTTAATGCAGATGCAGTGGCTTCTTGCAGATTGCTTTTGTTATGCGGACTGGTGATTATTTATGGCTGTTGTTCTCCCTTATTTACATTGTTTTCATTGTATGACCCATTAAAATTTAAGTGAGGCTTATTGTTTAGAAAGCACAATCGGTCTCCATCACAACCACGCAGCCTTTTACCTTTGCCTTTGGGTACTTCTATATGCCCAGTTCCGCTTTTTCGTTTGACTCCTTTAGGTGTAGAAATTAACCTGAAAAGACCTTTCAACAAATTTAGACTTTAAGTCTTGTTCAAAGGTTACTGAAATACTTTCATTTTATCTCTAACTAGTGCCATAATATTTTTTGAAACAAGATAGTCTTTATTACCATTCAAAGCATTTGATACCCATAATGACTTAAAACATTTAACCACATCAATTTTGATTAAATCGGAACTTTTAACTAACATTCTCAGCATGTCATCTCAAAAAGGTTGTAAGATCATTAGTTTTCTGTATAATGCCTTTAACGTCTTGCACAGATATAGGTCATTTATTTGTATGTCTCCATGTACACCAAGACCAATTATTACTGGAACATATTCTCTCGTTAACAAAGCCTTCTTTACTTCCGCCATGAGATGGACACTTTACTCGTCCAATGTATAAATAGCGTACTTCTTTCATGTGAATAGACTGCATCTGTTTGGTAAGTTGGATATGATATAAAGTATTAGTCCAAGTGAGAAAAGCCTTTGGGTGCCAAACTGCTTTTGATACCGTTAGGTTAATGAAGAGTGAAGGAACCATGGCTTAATGGTTAGTGCAGTTGCAGCTTAACCAAAACGTGCCGGATTTGATTTCCAGAGTAGGCGAAAAGAACTTGTAACTTTTCAAAAGAAAAAGCTATTGGTAGGCTTAAGGAAGGACATCTGGCCAAGAAATTCCTCACTGCCAAAACAAAGTCCCTCTGAAGGCCACAGTCTGAGCCCCAATAACTCGAAGAAAACGACATTAAAACAAAAAAAAATGTTTAATGAAAAGTGGCCTTTGTTCACTTCTCTTTTGAAACATTTTCAGGTTTAAGAGTTACATCTTGAGAACTTCAAACTTGTAAAAATACAATAATTCACTCAGAGAAGATGTTGTAATTTTCTTTGACAGGGGGATCCATATCTGCAAAGCTCTATGTTTTTTTGCAAAGAGCTTTAATTCCTTTGTAGTGGGATTTGAACACCTTTAATTACAACCTGATGTAATTATCAAGAAAATACTTTTGCACAGTCCATTCATTTTTCAGATACTCATATACATGCTCTTTTCTATCCTTCTGTTTGATTTTAAAGTGTTTATTAGGTTAGATAAGGCTCATTCCATATTCTATCATCCAATTTGTACTCCAACAATTTGTTAAAAACTTCTTTTCTCTCAAAGTATTCTTCTGTGTTGTTGTGTAAGGCATTGGTCATTTAATAATTTGCAATGTATTTTAAACATTTTCCTTGGTAAATAGGATTTCGTGGACATCAGGAATTGCTTTCCTCCTCCATGTCTTCGGTTGTGTTGTTTGGACTTAAATGGTTCTACACTAATCTTACATGTTCTTCAACTTTTGGTCCACTGATCGTAACATCGTTTTTCAAGCATAATATCTCCTCTTAGATTTGGATCATCACGTTTGACATTTTTAATTCGAGATCTTGGTCACAAACAGCACAAAAAATTCATCCCTTGAATTGACTTAGATTTTTGTGATTTTTAATTTTAACATTGAAATTATTTAATTTTTGATACGTCTGATGAATGACATAGCCCTAGATAATTTCAAGGCATTCAATAAGGTGTGACAGGCTGACTCTCTTCAAAAGATATCTGGTTATGGTAATTGTAGAAAGGTCTCATTTATCCTTCAGTCCTTCCTCTCAAATCATATAATGAATCTTACCCTGTATTCCATAAGTGATGACGTTTCACAAGTTTCTAATTTGATTTTAACTTTTCATTCTCTACATCAACGATGTTCTTGGTAAGTATCTTCAGCTTATCAACTTCAATGCTCTTGCCACTAAACTGCATTCAAACATTGGCCACAAAACTACTCAATAGAAAAAGTTTAAACTTGTGGAAGATTTTTGTTCTGACCTTCAGGTTGTCATATAATAGGTAAAATAGTGTCTGGTTTCTTTCAATATGGTACAAACACTACTCATATTGTTAAAAAACCTTGAGTCCTTATCTCCCTTCGATTCTTACGGACTTTCTTTTCGATGTTAATAAAGGCAAGGTAGTTTCTCATCTTGAGAAATGTTCATCAATAAAACTGATCGGTTTGTCATTCTCTCCAGGTCTCTCTTGAGTTTTATACATTCAATCTATCAGCAAGTATGCTTCTCAAAAATGTTATTTATCTATGATGTGTCTGCACGTATCTTATGCCTAGACAATTTTATATGTAAATTTACCATATATCCTTGTACAAAGTACTCTTGTCATATTTGGATGAGGAACTCCATTGACTCATTTTGAAGTTTTTGATGGAGTTTATGGGCGTGGGTTGTCTGAGAACCTCTAGGGAAATTCCTATGAAATGTTATGATTATGAGTCAAAATGGGCTTGATCTACTTTAACCTTTGAAGATGGCAATTACATGGGTCATTGGTGATGTTGTGAGAATGTAGGATTATTGTGAAATTGTGAAGGCATTAGAATAATAGTGTCCTCACAGAAGACAGGGAGTTGTTTATATGATTGTTCTTAATCCAGCGCGCTATTGTTTTCTACTGTATGATTTTAACTTGATAGGTCCTAGCCTTGTTGCTACTCTTCAAACGTTTTCTCATCGACGAAATGTGGTTTCTCTTTCTCTTTTCTATTGGTATTACAAGACAAAGTTTTCTTATGAGCTTCGCTTGCAAGTTCCAACTTTTGAATGCTTCCCTTCATTATATAACTTGAATAGTTTGAAGTCCAAAGTGAACTGTTACCACTTTGCTTAACCATTTTTTCTGTCTTTTCTATACACTTTCATATACTCAATGACATTTTCCGAAAAACCAATTCAATTTACAATAAAATATTACGAAAACTGTCCTACTCTGAATTGTTTTTCTTGCTTTCAGAGACCACATTTAAAAAATTACATTGTACATTATAATTACATTTTATTATTTAGATTTTTGAAACCTCTGTATGAGATCAGATAATATTTGAACTTGAATTTCACCTGAACGATAGTAAAAAGTATTATTATTAGTTTACAAATTGTTTTTAATGCATAAATAGGTTCTTCTTATTTAATGTTGTGTTGTGATCTTAGCTGTTGATCTCACAGCAGCAGAAAATATCATAAAGACAACAAATGTTAAATATCACAAAGAAAAGTGATCTTAGATTTCCTTGTCACATTCTATATTTGATTAAAGCAAAATTAAAACCTATTATAACAAAAACAAAAGTAAAGAACCTTATGAAAACTTGTGGAAAATATCTGACAAAAATGCCTGAAGTAAACTAAAATACTTTTTGCATATACTCATATGTGAAAAATAAGTCATGTTTGAAATGGCAAAGATTTTCTGGGAAAAAAGATCGATATTTTCTGTTGTAAAGCTAATAAAGCTAATTTTATTTAAATTATTAAAAGAAATTAAAGCGCAAACTAAAGCGGCTTACACTAAGAAACTGAGAAGAATGAGAAGATGAAAGTATTACAAAAGGAATATATTTCCTTTCGACTGTAAAAGGTTCAGCTTACAGGGAGGAGGAAATCTTATCAGTGGAGGCACGGTTACATTTTTGCAGAAGTAGCTGTGATTAATCAGATGAGATAGCATAGAATGATCAAACATTTGTTTTCTGTTTTCTGGTCTAGCATGGAAATTGTGTGTTATTGGTAAATTTGAATATTTTCTGCCTCTTTATGCTGTTCAAGGAAATTGACAGATGTGTAAAATTATTCTTCCAGGATAAAAAGGGCTAAAAGCTTTAGATTTTAGGCTACTAATATTAGAAAATATTGCTTATGTCATTTTGTCAACCTATATCATTTTGGAAGTTTCCAGATTTAACTAGTAATATTCAAAATAGATTAAAATCTCAGAAGAATGTCAATATTTCAGTGCTAACTAAAAAATCCTTTACACAACCGGTTAGCCAAAGTGCAGTTTTGTATTCCAAGCCATTTTCTTGTATTTTCAAAGCATGATAGTTATTCATCTGAAATATATAGATTATATTATTATTCCTAATCTCATAACATGAAAAATGTATTTGGTCAGTAAATTTATGCTTACAGCCTGATTCCGTTGACTAAAGATCCCATCTAACCCAAGGGATCTATTTGACTGATGAACTGACAGCTCATGTCATCTATTGAATTCACAAGTATTTAGTGGTTGTGTTGGTAGGTTAGCACTAGTCATGAGAAGAGATCATCTTTTCACCAATAAACAGACTATCCGGTGAATCGTTTCAAAATTTGACAACTTTAAGGTAGAAAGAAGGAATTCACTTAATCATAGAATCTGAAGTCAAATTAAAATTCGTCACTTGACACTGTCATAGACTGTTAAGTTATCAAAAGAAGAGACTTACGTGAATCGGTTTCACAATACCCTTTTTTCTTCTTGTTCTATCACGACACATGTCTGTCATGTATACCTACTAAGTAATGACAGCAAAATAAGATGATCTATAGAACAGACTGTATGTATGATTTAGTTTTTAGGCCTAGGCAAAGCTAGATGCCTCGGCTATTTATTATTTATACAATGCAATTTGAAACCGATGTCTGTCCTTTAGCTTGTTCGGTACATCGGCAGAAACTAAAAGACTAAATATATCGTCTGATAAGGCGTGTGAAGAAGGTGGTTTTAGATTATCCGTGCGTTTATTATTCAAAATATTTAAAACGCCCCATATTTGACCCTGTGAAGTGGTTTTGCAATTCCTTGGTGAAAACTACTTTAGTTTAATATTCTGCTGCATATCAAAGTTTTATACCACAAAAGGTGATTGAATGAGCCAGTTGACCTTAATATTTTGATAGTAATAACTGTAACTATTTCTGTACTGAAGAATTCTTTAAAATTTATATATCAAATTGATTTATTCATCATAATATATTTTTAAAACATATTGTAAGGTATTGATCTTAAATTTATAAGTTTTAATTGACTGGTGCTTGATATTACTCGCTGTAGCCACTTACTGTCTGGAATGAAATGAAACAATCTCTTCAAGTTGTCAACTTGACATTAGAAATTCGTAAGGGCTCTGAGATCCTCCAGGGCTGAAACAAGGCCAAACTTCAAACTAAGAAGCAATTTGACAGACCAAAATTAAGGTTTGTAGCCAGCTAAGAATGCCATGGATTATATCTAGTACTCTGGTCCAATAAACGTCTATCAAATTTTGAAAATTTGGTCTTAGGAATGGAAGAAGAAAAGTTTGGTTAAAATACCTGTCCCTTATTACCACAGGAAAGTAGAATGAATTGATTAGTGGCCCTGTGTTATAAACATTACATTGGTACAAAATATTTGTTAACTTGTTAAATTAACAAATTTTGGAAGTGCTGACTTTTAAGTAGCTGATTTTCAGTAGAACTTTGCTCCTGTGATGACAGTAATTTACAAAATGCCTGACAAGGTAAAAAACACCATTTCTCTCTTAACCAGACTAATCAAGCCTCTTCCGAATTTCTCTGTTATTGGCTGCAAAGTATCCATGTGTTTATTGTTAGTCAAGAAAGAGAAGATGTAAGAAAAGGTTGTTCTTAACATTTGCATGTTATATTGAAATATAGAACTCATCGTGCATGTCTCATTAGATAAGCAATATTATGTCCAGCTTTAAATAAGAATAATTATAATATTTTTCAACTGACTTTAATCAAATAAATTCAAGTATGAACATTAACTTTTCAGTTTGATCTCACCTTTTTACATGTTATTTCTACTGAATTTACCACTAACTAATTCACTTTATATGTATCACACCAATCTTCTTCTGCAGCTTTTTCCATTTTTATATGGTGTCACTGTTGCTCGAGAGTCTCTTCCATTCTTTTTTATCTCCTACTTGGTGTTTATAAAGGTTATTTTCCTGGATGTCTTCTTTTAGTCTGCCTTTCTATCTATATTTAGGTCACCCTCCTCTTCTTTGTCCTAGAATTTCCACTGTCGTCAGTCTTTTTCCAACACAGTCCTTCTCTCTTCTCATGACATGACCATACCAATGCAGCCTTCTTTCTTGCATTTCGAGTCTATTTCAGCTATCTTCACTTTTTTTCGTATCATTTCATTCCTGATTTTATCTCTTCTCGTACCTCCATACATCCTGCGTAACATCCTCATTTCTGCAACGGTTCATTTTCTTCTCCTGTGCTGTCTTCAATGCCCGGGCTTCATTGCTGTATAGCATAGCTGGGCGCACAGTCATGAATCTCATTATGTGATTTTGAAATGTTTCTATTTTCAGCAACAAGGAAATTGTCCAGTTAATGCACTCTAGATCATAAAGGACAACTGGGACTATGTAAATTTTATAAATGAGGGCTTTGATGTGATATGGTACTCTTTTTGTAGTTAATAACAGTTTATTTTTCTGAAGGTCGCCCATCCTAGACTTATTCTGTGTTTAGCAGCTGTTAATCCATCATTAGTGGAAAAGAGATTACGCCTAAGCTATACAAAATTGTGTACTTGTTCTATGGTACTGCCATNATTTCATGTGATGTTGTCTTCAGTTAAACCAGATTGCGCACTAACATGTGAATGTTTCTTCCACTGATTCAGGTCTTTCGGTACAATATTAAGTTGGTCTAAAGCTAGCTGTAACCAAACTTAAACGTTGTCACGCCAACGTTTACACGTTTTCTCGTTTTCTCTTTCCTTCTTCCATCCCTTCTAGACGTATTTTAGATAATCCTGTTGAAGACTTTTTGATGTGCTCAAAGAATTTTATACCTTGCTCTTCATTACTGGAGTGATTGGTGTCAGTGCTGTGATCCTGAGGAGTTTCTTAAATGGGGTGTGATCTGTTAGTCTGCTGACAGTCATGAATCTCATTATGTGATTTTGAAATGTTTCTATTTTCAGCAACAAGGAAATTGTCCAGTTAATGCACTCTAGATCATAAAGGACAACTGGGACTATGTAAATTTTATAAATGAGGGCTTTGATGTGATATGGTACTCTTTTTGTAGTTAATAACAGTTTATGTTTCTGAAGGTCGCCCATCCTAGACTTATTCTGTGTTTAGCAGCTGTTAATCCATCATTAGTGGAAAAGAGATTACGCCTAAGATATACAAAATTGTGTACTTGTTCTATGGTACTGCCATTTATTCTGAGATCAAGATTGCTGTGCGGATCGGTTGTCATACAATTTGTTTTTGAAATGTTGATAAAAAGTCCAACTTCAGCTCAGTATTTTACTAAGCAGTTAAGAAATTTTTAAAGTTCTTCCCGAGAGTTATTTGTAAGTGCAATGTCGTCTGCAAAAGATAGATTTGAAATTAACTTGCCACCGATAGTGAACCCTGAAATACACTCTGACTCAGCTTTGCATATTACCGTGACTATCACAACACAGAAGAGCAATGCTGAAAAAATATCCCCTTGCTTAACTCCTTTCATAATTTTAACTGGCCTGGTGATTCCGATGTCAGTTTTTATTTGTGCCGTGGAATAATCATACGTTAGTTTTAAGATGTTAATGTATCCTCTATTTTTGTTGCTTCAATGATTTTGCAGAGTTTTTTCAGTTTTATGTTATCGAAGGCCTTTTTGAAGTCGATGAATGCAGTATGCACAGGACTATTGAACTATATGGACCTCTCAATAATTTGTTCTTGGGCATAATCTGTTCTATTGTTTCTCTTCCCTGTTGATATGCTGCTTGTGATAAGGGAAAGAGGCATAAAGGTCCCCCTCAATGGGAGTCGCAATTAGTAGTACATTTATCTGACCTTATATGCCGAAGATGACTTGCTGGACAAAAAACAATCTACAAATGTGAACGATATAGAAATCAAATTAGAATTTTTGAATTTTTCAAGCTTTTAAACTCGAATGACACTACAAAAACTCTTGGGTCAAGGCGTTAATAGTGGAATTTACTTTATGTAAACGTAAGTGCAATACCATTTTGATAAAGAAATACGAAAATGATTCCCTTCTTCAGAACTGATTGATTTGATTATTTCTCCTTCCATGTCCTTCACCTTTCTTCTTAGTTTCACTCTAGCCATTTTTTCTTTAGCTTCAGCAATTGGCATCCGAAAAAAAGCACTGACCACATATTTGATTTCAAGACCCTGGTTTATTTAAACATTCACTAGTATATTTTTATTTAGCAATATTGGTCTTATTTCTGGAATGATTTCTTAGTCATTGCAGGTTTTTTCCTTGCCTCACTTATGCAACTACCATGTGACGTTATTAGGTAGGCCAGGTCATTCAATTTTGTAGCGTGTCTGACTTTCACTCCTTTGCTGGGTACATTACGTTTACGGTTTATTATTTCCTAGGAGGATAACATATATTCAGATTTTATATAGACATTTGGAAGACTATTCATTATTACTCTTCAAAATTTACAGTTATTAATTGCTGATGATGATGCTAATGCATTAAACTATATTCAATCACACATTATGTCGTGGATACTACTTTCATTTGAGAATTCTTTCTGCCACTCTCTGTAACAACAATATCCGAATTCCTTCGAAGTTGTTCTTCTGAATAGGCAATTAAAACCGAATTATCTACCTTTATAAGATTGTTAAGAGTTTCTCCATTTACTTTAAGNTATTATTTCCTAGGAGGATAACATATATTCAGATTTTATATAGACATTTGGAAGACTATTCATTATACTCTTCAAAATTTACAGTTATTAATTGCTGATGATGATGCTAATGCATTAAACTATATTCAATCACACATTATGTCGTGGATACTACTTTCATTTGAGAATTCTTTCTGCCACTCTCTGTAACAACAATATCCGAATTCCTTCGAAGTTGTTCTTCTGAATAGGCAATTAAAACCGAATTATCTACCTTTATAAGATTGTTAAGAGTTTCTCCATTTACTTTAAGGCCAGAGACTCTATTTAACCTCTTAAGTATTGTTTTGCTGTATGTATTGAAAAGATCACGTGGTATCACTTATCTCTGACTCACTCCTTATTTAAGTTCTTTTAGGATTTGCTATTTTCTTTTTCAACTCTTACAGCTGCACTTTCATTCCAAAATGTATTTCGAATAACCCACAGATCTTTCTCATCAATGTCTTACTTATCTAAAATTTCAAAACGTTTTTTGTGTTTTGTTTTGTCCAGACCCTTAAAAAACTCGATGGAATAAATATTAAAGTCTCTTTGCTCTTCACTGCATCCTCCCAAAAGAACTGAAGAGTAAAAATAGGATTTTCGATACCTTAATTGGATACAAAGTCAAACTGTCTTGTACATATTGTGGTCCTAATCAATTTTTCATTTGAAGCAAGAATACGTCCACTAATATTTCAGTAAAGTAACTAAGACTTATTTCTCAATTGAGCTCACATTTTGTGGCTGCTAGTGCTTCAGGCCATTATTATATACATCATTGGGGTTTTGATGTTGTCATATATTGAATTTTATCTTCATATTTATTTCTAGAATACGTAAAGGTTAAAGTTTCAGAACAATAAGACTACATAAGTTTTAAAAATAGAAATTAAAATATCTCAGAGTTTACAATCAATTACAATTCAGGATAAAAGGCCATTGTTATGATGATTAACAGTACTTCCTGTGTTGTCAAAAGTGCTTGAAAAAGTTGAGAATGTTGAGAACAATAAATCACTCTTCCCAAGACAAGTTATTTTCCGTAAAGGAACTTTAATCAATGATGGCGTCACCCACTTTACTGACACAATTCGAAAAAACATTGGTAATACACTGGTGCGGTTCACACAGACGTGAGAAAAACGTTTAACAAGGTCGACCACGGCAGACTTCTAACCAAATTATTCCGATTTGGTGTCAGTGGAAAAGAAGTTATCTGGTTTGAATGTTATCTCTTTGTACGGAAACAGCTCGTTAACTTTGACAATTGCTACTCTGAACGTCAAACAATACGGTGTGGGGGACCTTAGGGCTCACTCCTTGGGCCATTACTGTTTATATTGTTTCTAAATGAAATAAACGCTCATATTGTAAAATGTGAGTTGCTTCTATGCTGATGAGATAGAAGCAACTCACATCTTACTTCCAAGGGTAAAAACTGAAGCAGCCAGAAAAACTTCTTACTTCCAAGGCCAGAATTTAATGAACAGATTGCCGATTGATGAAAAAAAACCCTCTCTGTCATGGTTTAAAAATTATATTAAGAATTTTAATCTATCTTTCTGAATCCTCAACAGCAGGTGTGATTTCAGTAGAGAGATACTCTAAACAAATTTTGGGGCTAATGGGCGAGGTCAGTGGGTTCATAATTTAAGTCATCAGTGCCTACGCTCCATAAACTGGATGTGACGATGGGAAGAAAGAAAAGTTCTGAGTAGATCTCGTCAACTATGTGAGAAAGACCTTCGGAGATGAACGCGTATTCATGGGGCAGGTTTAAATAGACAGGTCGGAAAGGGAAACTCGGAAGATGAAAAAAAACATGGGGAAGCACAGACTAGGAGAAAAAATAAAGAAGACGAGAGAATAGTGTGCTTTTCAGAAAGCTTTGATCTGGGTATTGTGCACAATTTCTTTGCGAAGTCATTAAAGCAGAAGGTTACATAAAAGAGTGGACATTAAAGTACCCAGCTTGACTACATATTCTGCAGAAGAAGAATTAAATGATTGAGACTTAAGGAACCAAAAGTTGGAGAAAGGTTCAAAAGTGAAGTCAGAGAGAGGCTTCGAGAGGTATTTCATGTAAACTGGGATGTTACAGCAGAAGGAATTCGCATAGTGGCTATCGACCTGCTCGATTTGACTACTGGTCGGGTAAAGAAGGAGAAGGAAACTTGATGGTTGAATGAAGATGTACAGCAAATCGTAAATAAAAAGACGCAGGCGCTTACAATCTTTTCCAATGCTGCACCATTGGAGAAGAACAGACTCAAAATGCACATAAGGAGGTAAAGCTGGAGGTCAAGTGAGTAGTCGCAAAAGCAAAAGTAGATGCACCCGCTGATCTGTATAGCAACATGAACACGTGTGATGGAATTAAATCTGTTTACCGATTAGCCAAGCAAAAGAAAAAGGGTGAAAAAGACATGCAGCACGTGAAGATGGTGAAAGACAAAAACGAGAAAACCTTGAAAAGGTTTAAAGAATACTTTTGAGATCTGATGAATGTGGAGAACCCTAGGGAAGATTGGGAAGCTGATGCAACAAATCAAAAAAAGATAGGTCAGTCCACCACACAAGAGGAAGTAAATCGGGCTCTTACTAAAACGAAGAACGGTAAAGCAGTTGGCTCTGATGACATTTAAAATGATCCTTTAAAATGATCGTCTGGCCAAAGTCCTTGCAGGCCTGGGAGAATTGGTTCAACAGTTATTGGAGTTTCCGCTACTTGTTGGTAGTTATGTTTCTGTTAGAAGCAAATAGGATATTTTTTGATGAGCATTTTTCATATTTCAGTCTTGGCTTTTGGTCTTGCAAGGTTAAATTGCCTGGTATCTGGTCTAGCACACAGGTATATGTCTTCTTTTGTGGTGCCGAAGTAATGTCTCACCAGTAGCATAAAGAGGATTCTTTAAAAGCGAGTAATTTTAGAGTTAAATTGCACAGTGTCGTTCATGTCATTGTGAAAAGACTTGATCATGATCTGCAGGTTTTTTGGCACCTGCTTTTTAGCAGGAAACTGAAGAGACGTTTTCTACTGCCAAAGTCAAATGCCAGTTGTTATATAATCATTAAGATCACTTTACAAAAAAATGCAAAAAACAGGTATAATTGATGTGACATATCTTTTATTAGGAATCGAAAATACGGTATTAAATGAAGAAGTTTCCCAGCATGATCATAACATCGTATTAATTGATATTAATTTAATGAAATGCAAAACTCTATAGGCAAAAATCGAAAGGCGAAATTCGTGATTTTAAACAAATCATTTTAAAACAATTTTTAAATAAATATAAAGTTTCTTTGAATGCAGTGAGGTTCATGTGTCATAATTATGTCAGGACCTTCTCATAGCGTTTTTTTTTAATTTTCCAAATAGTCATAATCTCCAGCTTTGTTTCTGAGACTTCCACACGAAGCAGAATAGATTAAGATCAGGTACTGGAAGCAAAATATGGTGTCATTAGATTAGTAAAACAGACAGCCAACTATTTGCGTGTGGTCAGAAACACAGGGACGATCACAAAGTTCAAGGTTTTTCACTCCTACCACCAGTAGAGACTGACTATTTCCGTCTAAGCACAGATAGAGCTGTTGCATTGCTTACCTTACCTTATCTTACCAATCCCATCACTCCTCTTGACAGATGAATAAGGCAACAGCTAATGACGTCCAGCGACCAAGGTCCTGGGCTTTCCGAGGAGCTTTAATGAATGCTCTTCCTGCAGCTGCCAGATCTTCCTGAATACTTGTAATCCAAGTTTTCCTTTATGGGTCTCTCCATCTCTTCTTTGAAGGCTTCCAGCTCCAGCAAAGTCGAGGACTTCTCATCCGATCCATACGCAAAAGATACTCTAACCATTGGTATCTACGTTTCTTTACTTAACAAAACATAAGGTGTGTTCTGATGTTCCTCCGGATATCCTGGTTTGATATGTATTTATTCTATCTGACACCACAAATATATCGTAAGCAAGTATGGTGAAAGGTATCCAGCTTCTCCTCATGGGCAGAGGTCAACGACCAAGATTCGGACCCATTATGGCAAGCAAAAGTCAGACAGCTGTTATAAAACTTCATTTTGGTATTAAGAATGATGATGTTACTTTTCCAAACTTTCGTAATGGACCAGGATGCTTTTCCTTCTTTGGCAACTTTTACATTGAGGTCTTGAATGATCTTTCCATCGAAGATATTTTGCCTCCAAGGTAGACAAATGAATCAGCCATAATTTAATATCTCGCCTAACTGATGTTTAATCTAACAGCTTATCTATTAATTTCAAGAAAATACGTTTTGAAATGCAACATGGTGCTGTTGGTTGGTCCAGTTACATTGCTGCGACTTCCTGACAGCAAAGCAGTGTCATCAGAGTAATCAAGATCTTATTTGGTGAATCTTCTATTCAGCTTCTTTTTATGCCTAACTCAGTCAATTGCGATGCAAAACAACAAGGAGCAAGGATGCAGTCTTGTCAGACAAGACTTACGATCTCAAACTAATCGCTGAGTTTTTCACAGGCTTTTATACTGCAAACTTTGAACTCTGACGTATTTCACAGGTATGCCATAAAGTCAGGATTTTCCAGAGTGATTGTCTGTGAATGCTATCAAAAGATTTCTCAAAATCAATGAAGTTGATTATCTACAGTAAGAACAAATGGTCCTTGCACCCGCTGTTTGGGAAAAATCCAGCTTGATTATCTCGGAGCTTGCGATTGATGGGCTCTTTAATACGAAATAGGTACCACATGCAGAGCACTTTCGCTGGCATCGATGAGATGATAATACTGCGCCAGTTATTACAATCACTGACATCATTCTTTATTGGCACATGCGTTATAGTACCTCCCATCCAGTCCACTGTGTGTTATTTCTGTTGCTACACGGTAACACAAAAGTTGTGAAGATTGTCAACAAATTGGTCACCTACATACTTAAGTAGGTCACCAAGTAGTATCTTGAGTAGTATCTCAGCTTGAAAACCATTGAGATTGGCTACCTTATTGTTCTTTAGGTGCAGTAGACAAGTGTCTCATCTCTTATCGGGTTGTAAGATCAACATCTTGCTCGTCAAGTGCCGCCAATCTGTTGTTGTCATTGAAGTTCACCACTGGCTCGGGTCAGTTCAGAATTTCCTTTAAAATGTTCAGCTCAGCATTTGAACTTTTAATCTTTTGACGTTAACAAATTCTCTGACTTGCCTTTCAATGAACCAGTGTCTGCAGGCTGTTCACTGCAGAGTCGAGGTTGTAGCTGGAACATTCTCCAAGCATTGTTCAAGTGACTGGCTTCATTAATTGCCTCCATTTTTTCATTAGTTCATCTCCTTCAATCTTTGCTGGCGTTGAGATGGACAGCTTTACAGAGTCTGCTGTGATTTGTTTTAGCAGCTCTATCCATGGAGTGAGCATCATACTTTAACTTAGCAACCCACGACTGCTCGATCATCACCTAAATTTTATCTTAGATCCATTGTTTTGCTTTGCATGTTTTTCGAACAGATTGTTTCCTCTGCAGCACATTTAATATTGGATTTCAAGCTTGACCATGTTGTTTTGATGTCATTATCATCAGCATTAGCATGAACTAATGGAGGAAAGCGATTAGTAAGAGCAGCCTGGTAACGCTCTTGAGGAGCCGTGGCTCGATGGTTTGTGAAACTGCACCGTAACCAGCAGGTTACTGGAACAAATTCCCGAGCGGGTGACTTTAAAAATTCACAAAAGAAAAGCCATTGGTTGGCGTCAGGAAGGGCATCTGGCCAAGAAAATCGTCATTGCCAAATCTAAGTCCCTATTAAGGGTAGAGTCTGAGCCACCTGGTAATGCTCTTGCAGGTCAGGGTTTTACAGTTTTTAAACATCAAATTTTCGTTGTACACATATGTCAATTGGAACAAGTTTTCTCAATTTAACTTTAAGCTTGGATAGAACCAGCCAATGACAGTGTAAATACTCCCACTTCTCAGAACTCTCACATCAAGCAATGAACGTTTCAAGGTATTCCTGATGATTTGTACTCAAACATCGTTCTACCAACGCTGAATGAATTAGTACCAAAGGACATGAGGAGACTGTTACCATTATCATTACAAAGTCTAATACCGTGAGGTTCATACAATTCTCATACCCTAACAGTACCAACTTTAGTATTGAAATCTCCCATAACTGGCAGTATGTCATAATTAGGAATGCCATCGATAGCTCCTTGCAGCGTTTTATAGAATTCATCTTTGATAGCATCAGGATATTCATTTGTTGGAGCATAACATTAACAAAAGGGAATGGTTGCAATGCCACAAAAATCTAGCTAGGGCTAGATGCCTATTAATAGCTTACCATATATACAATAGCTTATATATATATACATATATATATATAAATCGTCCAAGAACAAAAGCAAGGAAAATACAAAGATGTAAAAGCGCGACAATACTTGCTCGCGCTTAAAAATGTAAATATACCCTTTGCATTAACCGGCCATATTTTTTTTGGAAAACTGTAAGTGCTCAAGATGTAAAAATATTACTGCAAAATGGAAAACAATTAATTTTACAAAGCCATGTTTCTACGTACAAAGACCTTATAAAATAAGGAAAAAATTGAATATTTCTGGAGGTTTGTTAAACAAACACTATATTATTGACCATCTAGGTCACAGTGAAACTTCGAATAGTAAACAACTGAATCTAATAATGTATGTTAGTACAGATGATATTTAATGAGGAGCCGTGGCTTAATGGTTAGTGCAACTGCACAGTAACCAAGAGTTTCGGGTTCGATTCCCCGAGCTGTCGAGGAGAATTTGGAACTTTACAAAGAAAAAAGCCATTGGTTGGCGTCAGGAAGGGCATCCGGCCAAGAAATTCCTCACTGCCAAATCCAAAGTCCCTCGGAAGGGCACCGTCTGAGCCCCAATTGCTGGGGAAAAATGACGTT
>RDPX01000072.1:919961-958795 GCA_003991215.1 Morbakka virulenta
GCCCCAATTGCTGGGGAAAAAAAAAATTAAAAAGAAAAAAAAAAAAAAAAAAAAAGATGATATTTAATCTTATTAGTTTAATTTATTTTATAAAAATCATACAATTTATAAAGTGTTATTGGGGTAAAATATTGAGGAAGAGAGAGAGAGAAATGTTATGCAATAAACATCTTGGCACAAATCCATTTAAATTAATCAAAGCAACAACGCATATATCATTTCATTTTTTATATTTTTATGTCACCAATGAAATGATAAATTCGTTGTTGATTTGATTAATTTAAAAGAGATAAAGATTGAACAAAGTTATAATTAAATTTAAGTCATATAATGGAGGGAAGCACTCAGAATCCAAAGAGTTCCACAATCTGACGGTCAGAGGAGCAAAATTATAAATATAGAAAAATTAAATTCAACAAGGTAAAACAGATAAAAAGGCAGGCTAAAAAGCAGCAGCAATATTGTGACCTACCAAATTAGAAACAAGTCGCAACATGGTCAAGAAAATTATAGTGGGATGAAGGATCACCTGTCTAAATGTGACAACAAAACCCCCAAAAAGACGAATGTTAGATTTATAAATAAAATTGCCTTAGGTGTAACATATTCTCGAGCGAGAAAGAACAATTGAACATATGTAAAAGCAGGCTTTTCAATATACTGAAGATAAGGACGTCATAAAGACCAAGAGGAAAATTAGAAATCAACCAGTTTCCCTGATGAGCATTGCTCAAGTGGAGAATTAGCTTACCAGAGTTAACAACCCAATGAATATCCATAAATGTTGGGCAGAGTTATAAAGTCAGTATTATATTGAGCAAAACTAGTTACCAGTGTACCGTATTGAAAAAAGTCAACTTCTTTCTTTCCCATTCTCTGCAGTCTGATTTTCAGACTCCAAATCTGCTGGTTGTCTTATTCTTGCTTAGTTCCCTGAAGCCCATCCCACACCAAAGAGCATTTTATCAGCATAGATGTTTATTAACAAAATCAGAATAACCAGGAAGGTCATTGATTAAAAAGAAGAAAGAGAAGTTGACCAAGAATAAATCTTTGAGAAAGTCCAGCATCAATAGAATACGCATTACATGTAACTCCATTCAGTGTGATAAGCATTTTACCATCTTGATGAAAGCAATTAATGATGCCAAAGACTCTTCCACAAATATTATAACCAGAAAGTTAATGAACCGAACTAGCGTTTTGTACCTTAAGGAATGCCTTTGAAACTTTCAGAGGTGTAACAAATAGATTCCTTTTCAGATTATATTCTAAAATTCATCACCAGTGGAGCACAACGTTTTAAATCCGTACCAAACATTAACAAAAAGAACTAGATACTGCAAGAATCTCATCAATCAATTTGTTGATAAGACTTTTAAAGACCTTACTAACGATAGAAAGAAGATATGTAGGTTTTTACCTGCCAGGATGAAACAGATCACAGGCATTCTTGAAGAGAGATAATATTGAAAATTACACTTAGGAAAATAAAAATAAAACTTCGATGGGCAGTGATTGAAAAGTTTTAACAGAAAGGAAGATTGCTCAGAAGCACATTTTTTCAACACAACTGATGGAATGGAAGCCAGAAACCTTAGATTCAAAAGACCATGAATAATATTAGAATCAACTTTGGGTTTATGATAAGAGAGAGGGTCATAAACCAATTTAGTTTGCTTAGGTAACTCCTGCAAAGTAATATCAGTGTCATTTAGAGAAGAATTGAAGAAAACAACTTACTTAAAGAACAGAGAATACCCGAAACATTTGCTAGAGATTAAAGTGCTATTGTACATGTAAATCTTCCAGAAGCCTCGACTTCCACACTTTTGGAAAAGAAAGGCTCAAAACCTCCTTCAGTATAAGCAATCATTTTATTACCAGCATTGCTAGCCAGTCTGAAGTAAAGCTCAACATTCATCAGGTATATCATATTGAAACTGAACATAGTAATAATTTTGATGAGTAGTTGCATAAATAGAATGACTATTGAACCACATTAGAAAATGACACTTGACTTTATAACCACGACCATGTAAAAATATTTTTAAATACCAATTTAAAACCATTCTGTAAACTCAGTTGCACCACTAGAAGCTGATTTTCTAAAAACTAGATCTTAATCTCGGAAGTAAAAGAACTTTTCAAACATATTTAAAAACTGTAGAGACAATGTCTCTTTACATGTGAAATGCCCTGGAATCAATGTAGAAATGACTGCAAATTTGTGTATTGTGATGAGTGAACTTTTCAGAGAAGAGGATTATAGATTAGATTTACATGTTACTAAATTGTGACTGCTATACTCCAAATTTTACAATTCTTCCTATATTATCCTTTGGCTTTATAATTTTTCCTTACCAGGAAAAATTTCTTTGATGTATGACATACTTCAAAGTGAGAATAACGCTGGTCAATTTACTTATCAATTTTAGGTTAATGAGATCAAAATTAAAACTATCAAAAACATTTTAAATAATGTTTTGATATCTTTACTCAACCCAGAGTGGCATGAAAACACATCACTAATTTTCAAGTAATACTAAATTTTAAAAAATATAGAAATATGATTTATAGATGCCTCTTAACTGAAATTAAAATTGCAATAAAACAATCTTCAAATCGCTAGACGTCGGGCTCATAAGATATGTTCAGGGAGATATAGAAGCATGTTGGGATAACTTTGATAAACAGGCATTTATCACTAATGAAACAGATCTGGAAGAAAGGAACTATGACACAGAATTAGGAAAATGCCGACATTTTCACAATCTTAAGGAAAGTCGAGTGCAAACAAAGCAGTAACTGTATAGGGATATCTCTGCTTTCCATCACAGAGAAAGTATTTTACTACTGAACAGACTGAATGCCTCTCTCACTCATTTCATATTAAGAAGGGGATACCATATGGTCAAGCATTGCTTCTTCGTCGTATTTGCTCTAAGACTGAGTTTTTTGAAAATAGAATTTCGGATCTGAAGAAGTGGTTTCTAGCCAGGGATTACGACAAAGAATTGATCGAAACCCAGGTCGCTAGAGCGGCTTCATTAGATCGGCGGGTAATAGGATATGTTTCGTCACTACTTTTCATCCGGCGTTAAGCCACAAAATTTATGATATTCTTAATAAGGCTCAGGTCATTTTGCATTCTGATGAAGAACATAAAGGAGTCTTCTCAGAGGTCCCTATAGTATAATTTCGTAGGGGAAAACGCCTTCAGAACATTTTGGTCAGGTCTAAAGTTAGTGATACTAACTCTGCCACAGGGAGTTGTAAGCAATGTAATCACCCTTTGTGTGAAGTTTGGAACTTTTTAGAGGTCTCTAATACGTTTTTTAATGATGATCAAAGTAAAATATATTTTTTAAAGGTGTTTATAATTGCAATTCTAATCATCTAGTATACTAACTTACCTATAAAACTTGTAAGAAAATTTATATTGGCAGTACGATTACCCCTTTTCGAACTAGGTTCAATAATTATAACAGTCATTTTAGTAAATATCAGGAAAGAAAACAAAATGGGTCGCTTAACGTGGGCAAACAAGTACCACAAGCACATCTCTGGGAACATTTTTCACAGGGGGACCATCATGGGATGGAAAATTGGAATTTTCAAATCATTGATTCTTCTATTTCTGAAAGTCAACTTAGGGCGCGGGAATCTTATTGGCAATATACTTTGCAAACTTTTAAACCCTCAGGTTTAAATGATGAAAGGGTTCCGTTGTATTAAGTGGATCTTTGGATTGTATTTTTTAGAAACCATTTATGCTGCTTCGCTATTTTGCGCCTTTCTGAACGTGTATATCGTTCATTGAGAGGTCTGGGCTATAGCTTTCGCATAGTTCCAGTTAGCACATTTTTGGTTTCTTTGTTCAAATTTGGTTTGTTTGTTTTTCTTATTTTCCAAATTCCTCTTGTTACTTTTTGAGATTTTGATGTTTTCTACACAATTTTCTCAATTATATACTTTTGGTTATTTGCACGCTCATATCACATTGTTTCAGTGTGATCTGATATTTTTTTTATCAACATAATTTTTGAATTTTATACTTTGTACTCCCCTATAGCCTTAATTTTTTAGTGTTTTTACCATGTACGTTTAACTAATACACATATTTTGTGTTTCTATCATATTTTTTAAATTTTTATTTTATCAAGGGACTGTAAATAAATAACCCCCATTGTAATTTTTATGTTCATCGTATTTTAGATTACGTTATATACGCCTGCATTGTAAACATGGACCAGACCTGACGAAGTAGATATAAGAAAGCTTGTCCTATCATGCAAAATGTCTTTGTTGTTGAAATTTATATATATATTTATATTAACAAATGAATATGAAATGTCATCAACAACAGTGCTCTACCACATTAAAACGTAGGAGCTATCATATAATCTGATTATATATATATATATATATATATATATATATATATTGATATATTTTTATATTTATATATTTAAATATATATATATATATATATTTATATATTTATATATATATATATATACATATAAAATTTTATTACCTGAATGAATTCATAGATTTTAGCTTTTAAAATGTTGCAGAATTATTTCGCAAATTTTACACCTTACGTTTTTAAACATGCAAAAAATTACAATGATCGGTTTAACTAGCTTCTTATCTCATGCCATTATCTTGTACCTCAAAGGCATATCTTGGTAAAATATAAAGATTACATTGTTTTTAATCTCATAACATGAAAAATGTATTTGGTCAGTAAATTTNGTAAACATGGACCAGACCTGACGAAGTAGATATAAGAAAGCTTGTCCTATCATGCAAAATGTCTTTGTTGTTGAAATTTATATATATATTTATATTAACAAATGAATATGAAATGTCATCAACAACAGTGCTCTACCACATTAAAACGTAGGAGCTATCATATAATCTGATTATATATATATATATATATATATATATATATATATATATATATATATATTGATATATTTTATATTTATATATTTAAATATATATATATATATTTATATATTTATATATATATATATATATATATATACATATAAAATTTTATTACCTGAATGAATTCATAGATTTTAGCTTTTAAAATGTTGCAGAATTATTTCGCAAATTTTACACCTTACGTTTTTAAACATGCAAAAAATTACAATGATCGGTTTAACTAGCTTCTTATCTCATGCCATTATCTTGTACCTCAAAGGCATATCTTGGTAAAATATAAAGATTACATTGTTTTTAATCTCATAACATGAAAAATGTATTTGGTCAGTAAATTTATGCTTAGAGCCTGATTTCGTTTTCAGAAGTACTACACTATTTTTTTTATTACTACAATACTGCTAACATATCCTTTACACAACCGCTTAGCCAGAGTACAGTTTTGTATTCCAAGCTATTTTCTTGTATTTTCAAGCATGCTAGTTAGACAGCTGAAATATATAGATTATATTATTATTCCTAATCTCATAACATGAAAAATGTATTTGGTCAGTAAATTCATGCTTACAGCCTGATTCCGTTGACTGAAGATCCCATCTAACCCAAGGGATCTATTTGATTGATGAACTGACAGCTCATGTCATCTATTGAATTCACAAGTATTTAGTGGTTGTGTTGGTAGGTTAGCACTAGTCATGAGAAGAGATCATCTTTTCACCAATAAACAGACTATCCGGTGAATCATTTCAAAATTTGACAGCTTTAAGATATGAAGAAAGAATTCCCTCAATTAAGGAACATGAAGTTGAATTACGTTAGCTGACGGTATCAAAGTTGTCGAGTTATCAGGGAATAAGATTTCCGTAGACTGGTTTTACAACTTGGTTGCCCATCCTTTTTCAATCACGACAGACATTTGTCATGAATGCTTTTTTAGTAACAACCACAACATAGCTCCAAAATGATACTACAGGCAATGGATTATTGCGAAATGGTACCTTGACAGCATCATAATAGTGACTTTCATTTTATGTATTTAATTTTGATTTATAACTACTGGCAGCTGTGGTAGCTAAGTTAATTAGTAACAATAGGAAATTATCTTCTCTGTTTATACCTATTAGAGTTTCTTTCTTCATGATCAGAAAGACAATGTAATGATTAAAATGTTTAATAATCACACCATTACAACAATAAGGTCTCATGCCTGTAAGTCTGATTAAGTGTTTTGGTCTACTTTTACATAATACCACAATTTCTTGGCATCATCATTTTACTCTTAAACAGTTATATCATTTAGCCCTATTTCTTAAGAATTAAGACCGAATATTAAAAATTTCTCATACATTCGCATTGGTATTTCAAAAGGTTTTACTTCAGCTTTAAAATCGTGGACTCTTGTTCCGGATGTTTATCGTAACTTGTCAGGTATGGCAAAAACAGAAGCATTAAATATAATAAAATAACCACAACAATACGTTCCTTATCTCTAAACCTTGAGGACACCTAGACAAAAGTCGGAATGAAATCGCTTTTTCCCCCCATTTGTTTCGGACCTTTATCGGCAAGGAATCTCTTTAAGTTTTTGTCCTCTTTATTACGTACAGAACAAAACCAAGCTAGACCACCCAGCTTACAAAATACAAGATCTTCGAGTCATTGAAAATATAACTCTATCTAGTAAAAAACATTCAGTACTCTGTTGCTAATCATATCGGAACTTAATCATCAGCTATAATGTTGAAGTATCTGCTTATTTTTACTGATTGCTCGGTTGAGCAAAATATCTTTATCAAAAGCCGTTAAACACTATTATTTTCAAGTAACAAAATAATTTCGTTTCATAAATTTAAACACAGCTAAAGTATCGTTTTCTATAATTAGATTATGTTTTTCTTTTTGAATTTCAGGTGAAGTATTCAGACCAGAGAAACTTTTAAAATTAGAGATTTCTGAAGAGGGGTTACCGAGTTTTCTTGACCACTTGTGATATTCCATTACCAAGAAGAAAGCGGAGAGGAATAAACAGAGCGGCAGAAAGACGAGATAGGAATAAAAAGCAGCGAAAGGAGACAAGCGTCAAGAGCCCTAGAGGTAGCATATGGTGAAAAGAAGAAAATACAGGTGCTGTGCATACAGAAGACTAGATGGAAAGGATCTAAAGCTAGAAAAATTGGAGGAGGGCACAAAGTCTACCACCATAGCGCAAGCACAACAAAAAATGGAGTGGGCATCATCTTGGAGGAAAGACTGGTAGCGGGAGTGGTAACAGTGGAGAGGATATCTGATACGCTGATGTCCATGAGATTGGAAGTAAATGGTAAAAACGTCTGTGTGTTGAGTGCGTACGCCTTGCAGGTGGAATGTGAGGAGGCTGAGAAGGAGGCGTTCTGGAGAAACATGGATGAAACGATCACCCAGCTACCAACACAAGACCGGTTGTTTGTAGAAGGAGATCTAAACGGACATGTGGGCGAGAAAAATGCAGGAGATGAAAGCATATTGGGCAGGTATGGGTTTGGGAAAAGGAATAGAGCAGGTGATACCATCATAGACCTGACAACAAGGTTTCACCTCGCAATAGCAAATACTTTCTTTCAGAAAGCAGACCAGCACAAGGTAACATATTGCAGTGGGAACTCCATTACCCAGATCGACTACATCCTCTACAAAAGATGTCAACTGAAGAAAGTAATCGATTGTAAGGCCCTACGTGGCGAATATGTAACAACTCAGCATCGACCTCTGGTGTGCACCATAAAGCTGATGACGGTTGTGAAGAGAACATATACGAAACCAGCCAGGATAAGGTGGTCGAAGCTACAAGACAAGGAATTGGAGGCGCAGTTTGTGTTTGAGGTACAAGAAGGGTTAGGAGGGGTGGAATTACCTGTGTACTGGACAATAACAGCCGAAGCCATTCGAAACATAACAGAAGCAGTACTGGGAAAGAGCTTGGGAGGACAAAAAAGTTATAACGAAACGTGGTGGTGGTCAGAGAAAATTCAGGAAGCTGTCTAGAAGAAAAAGAAAAATTTCAAAGCTTGGCACAAAGACAGGAGTGATAGAAGGGAAGCAGGGTACCTGGAAGCAAAGCCAGAGACTAAAGCTGCTGTGTCTGGAGCTAAACAGGTGGCATGTGAGGAAATGTATGGTAACTTGGATACTGTNTGTGTTTGAGGTACAAGAAGGGTTAGGAGGGGTGGAATTACCTGTGTACTGGACAATAACAGCCGAAGCCATTCGAAACATAACAGAAGCAGTACTGGGAAAGAGCTTGGGAGGACAAAAAAGTTATAACGAAACGTGGTGGTGGTCAGAGAAAATTCAGGAAGCTGTCTAGAAGAAAAAGAAAAATTTCAAAGCTTGGCACAAAGACAGGAGTGATAGAAGGGAAGCAGGGTACCTGGAAGCAAAGCCAGAGACTAAAGCTGCTGTGTCTGGAGCTAAACAGGTGGCATGTGAGGAAATGTATGGTAACTTGGATACTGTAGATTGACAAAGGAAGATTTTCAGAATAGCGAAGCAGATGGATAAGGGATCCAAGGACATCCAACAGGCCAAGACGATGAAAGATGAAGATGGAAGTGTCCTAGGAGATAAAGAGGAGGTTTAGAACAGATTGAAAGGGTACTTTGAAAAGCCTTTGAGCAAGGAACACCCCAGGGTAGAGAGAGCACAAGAAGTAGACGCACAGGAGAGGGATGTACTATGAATTAGCAAATAAGAAGTGAAGAAGACGCTGAGCAAAATGAAGAATGGGAGAGCAGTTGGACCGGACGAGATACCTGTTGAAGTGTGGAAAGGGCTGGGTGAGCAAGGAGTTGAGTTTCTCACATCACTATTCAATAAAATTCTTGTAACAGGTAGAATGCCAAACGAGTGGAGAAGGAGCACCCTTGTACCAATCTTAAAGAATAAACGTGATGTACAAAATTGCACGAACTATCGGGGCATCAAGTTACTTAGTCACACTATGAAGCTCTGGGAACGGAAGATTGATAGCAGGATAAGGGAAGACGTGAAGGTCAGTGAGCAGCAATTCGGTTTTGTGCCAAACAGAAGCACAGCTGACCTCTTCTCTGCACAGTGGCAGAGAAGTTCAGAGAAGGCCAGAAAGGTCTGCATTGCATCTTAATCTGCCTTAAAAAGGCCTATGCTCGAGTATCCAGAGACAAATTGTGGTACTGCATACGAAGCAATGGAGTAAGCGAACAGTATGCGAGAGCAATAGAGGAGATGTATGAGGAATGCGGGTCTGTGGTACGTACACCGGTAAGAGTTACAGAGATTCCAAGTCAAAGTGGGCTTACACCAGGATTCGGCACTGAGCCCATTGCTATTTTCCATAGTAATGGACGATCTGACCGAAGATGTGAGAAGAGACGGCCCGCAACATATGTTTGCAGATGATGTGGTATTGGTAAATGAAGAAAAGGATGAGGCAAAAAGGGAGCTGCAGAACTGGAGAGATTGAGAAGGAAGAGGGCTGAAAATCAGCAGAAGAAAAACTGAGTATATGTGCATCAACTGAACCGCAAAGAGTCAATTAAGATCGTTGGAGAGGATGTACCTGAAGTTGAGGAATTCAAGTACCTTAGTTCAACGATCCAAAGCGATGGAGGGAGTGACAAGGAAGTGAAGAAGCGAATTCAAGCTGGCTGTGACAACTGGAGAAAAACGACTGGTGTTTTGTGCAACGAACATGTGCCAGACAAACTGAAGGGCAAGATGTACAAGACGTTGGTTCGACAGGCAATTATGTATGAGATGGAAATGGTGCCTCTTACCAAATGCCAAGAAAGCTGCTTTGATGTGACAGAGATGCGAATACTGCGCTGGGCGAGGGGTGTAACCAGAAGAGACAAGATCTGTAATGAAAAGATCAGAAGAGACTTGGACGTAGCGTACGCCTTCAAGAAGATGCAGGAATACCGACTAAGGCATGTGAAAAGAAGAAATGAGCAGTATGTAGGAAGGAAGTGCATACATATGGAGCTAACAATGAAAAGAAGACAAGGGGAGCCAAAACGTAAATGGACAGACAACAAAGGAAGACATGGCAGTGAAAAGGCTCACGAGGGAGGATACACAGGACCGCATACAGCATACATTTGCTATGATGACCCCTAACAAGGACAAAAGCAGCTGTAAAAAAACCCCCCAAAAAAAACAAAGCTGCAAAAGTAGTATAGCTGCTAATTTTATATTAAATCTATACTTGTTGGTTTAAATTTTCAGTGAACAACAAGCTACAATTTTATAGATCTAAGAGCTTTATCATATCTTGAAGCATAAGCAACAGAGAAATTCCTTCTGAAAGGTTCTGAAAACGTTTCAGTAACTCCCAAAGTCATCCCTGCAAAGAAGATTGTCTCGACACTGGAAACAGCAGTAAAAGACCTTCCCAAAAGTGAAGCAGACACAATCCGAGCAGAAAACCAGTCTTATCCTTTAATCGTCCAAAGTACCGATTGACAACCTCATGAAAAAGAAATGATGTGATGTCAAGACCCTAAAGAACCACTATTCGATCTCCATCCGGTCAGCCAACAAAGGGCGTGTGATTGTCATCTTTGCCAAAGCTGACTACATCCAAAAGTGCCAGGAACATCTCAATAATGGACCTTATACCACAGTTAAGCGCAACCCAATGAACTCAGTCAAGACCAAAGTCAGCAAAAGCACTAATTTCTTTACAGAACAACCATCTTCTTGATAAATGACTCTACCTAAGATTGAAACCCAAAAACTCTCATTTACCACGGTTCTATGGATTTCCAAGTACACAAACCTAATGTTTCAATAGGTCCAATTGTCGTTTCCTCTGAACGTCCGCTTCATTCACTTTCACGTTACATACCTGACGTCCTGTGTCTTTACAGAAGGATAAATTTACACCACTGCAACAACATCACTGCTTTTACCGGCTTTATTACACAACAAAGAATCCTGGCAGATGAAATCATTTTCTCTTTTGATGTCACATTATTTTACACAAGTATCCCCATTGACGACAGCTTACGAATTGTTGAGGATCTTCTTGAATATGATGATTCATCGCCATCAAGAACCACACTGAAGCATTTAGATATATTGAACTTACTACCAGTGCTACTCACCAACACCTGCTTCCTCTTTAACAATGTCATCTACACTCAAACGAAAGGTGTGCCCATGGGAGCTCCTACATTCTCATGGATTGCAGAAATATTCATGCAATCATTTGAAGCAACAGCATTACCATCAGCAGACCAAGGACCAGTTGTCTGGGAAAGCTACGTCTACGATGTCTTTGCAATCATCAAAAAGGATCACCTACAAGTTTTGTTTGAAAACTTCAAGAGCTTACACCCAAAGATCCTATTCTCAATATGGAGAAAAAATAAAAAAAATCTCCTTTCTGGATGTCCTAGTAAAGAGGCAAGTAGATTACAGCATTTCCTTTGCTATCTACAGTAAAAGAACTCACACTGACCAGTACCTCAATAATGCATCATACAATCTAGTCCCAGCTCGTTACACTGTCATCACCACTCTGCTTGGAAGAGCAAAAAGCAGGAAAGAAAAAAGGAACTTTCAGAAGGTTCTCTAATCCAATGGATACTATGTTAAGAATGTCCAAGGAGCCTTACACAGAAGCACTGGACCTAACAATATACAATGCTCCTTCTGCTTATCATGTAATCTGCAAGAACTATTATAGAGACTGTTCTTTCAGAAAAGGCTATAAATTTAGTATCAGGGGTAAACTCCGAGTAGCCGGATGTTATTTGCTACAAAGTGATACAGAAAACAACAGTACATACAAAGAACATTAACTAGACAACAACGAGACTGTACGAGACAATTATGAAAGCAAAAATTTGAAATCCAAAAGAGATTATAGCAACATTGAAAGAAATGAGCTACAGATTAAAGGAATCATAAGTTAGAAGAAATAATTATTAAATAAGAAGAAAGGGGGAAAAACAACCATCAAAAACACTAAAATATTAAAAGGAAAATGCAGAAAGGTAAGTATAGACAGTAAATGAAACGCTTGCATTGTCACACGAGGCAGACAAAAAGGTAGAAAAAATGAAGGAAAACAGATTGATAGATCCTAAAGAGGAACCATGTTACAGATGGCTCAAGCTTGCGACCGACATGTAAAAGTTACAGCAAGAGGAAAGTTAAGATGATGGTTGACCACCTTATTTCGCAAACTTTCTTTTGTATTGGAAACCTTGTCTTTTAACAGATAATAGGCATACCCATGGGTATAGATCCTGCTCTGTTCTGGGCAAACCTTTATCTCTACCATGTTGAAAATAAGTTCATCACCAACCTAATTCGCACTGTCAATACCGTGGATTTAAGTTTAAGAATTGCTTTCGTTTTATTGATGATGCCTTTAGTATTAACGATTCAGAGGAATTTCAAAAAAGTCATCACGAAATCTATCCAAGTGAGCTGGTACTGAAATGCGAACACACAGGCAAACATGCTACCTTTTTAGACTTGGACATAACAGTCAAAGATGGATTGTTCGTTTACAAGCTATTTGATAAGCGCGATACTTTTCCTTTCCATATCGTCCGAATGCCGGATCTATCTGGAAATTTACCTCGCCATGTGTTCTGTGGGTCAATACTATCCGAAACTCTACGTATAGCTTGTGCTTCTCTTAACTACGATGGTCAAGACCAAAGAAGTTTTCGGTAGGATGATGAGCTTCCCAAAATAAATTAAAGAATGTTGTGCGTAAAGTTTATGAAAACATTTTGATGCTTTCTCTTCTTTTGACAAAACATGTTTCTACATTACCTCAGATTTGACTACTCTGTGAATTTATTGTCTTATCTTCTGTCTTTGACTTTTTACCTTCTATTTTCTTCCTGATCGATCGCTGAGAGCCTATACTTAAGTGTATGGAGCTGATGGCAAATGACCACTTTCCATCTTTTAGTTCCGTAATCTCTCTTTCTCTCTCTCTCTCTCTCTCTCTCTCTCTCTCTCTCTCTCTCTCTTTCACCATGATTTTTTAGATCTTTGCAACAGAAGATATGCTGAATGTTGGGCATCCGTAACACATGTTGAAAGCAGCCACTGCTGGTCACAAGGCCGGGACCTCTGTTACCAACATGGTCTATCTTATGTTTGTCTCTCATCTAAATTTCTGAAGCACTTCTTCTATGGCTTTATTTATGTATTGCGTCTCGAGTCGTGTGAAATTTGTTTGTGATGTATAAGTTGTTTGTTTGTTTTTTGTTGTTTTTGTTTGGGTTTTTTATGTTATTATTTTGTCAAAATAGAAGCCTTAACATCTGGCTGTTTGGAGTTTACTCCTAATACTATAAATATCCGAATAATCTGTTCTCCTAAGTTGACTTTACATACTTTTCGTTCGATTTCTAGCTCCTTTGTACCACAGCTTCTTCCAGAAAAATCTGCCAAAGAGATTTTCATAATCAATGTATATGCAGTTTAAGTGAAGTGCGGTTTTTAAAAAATATACCACTTTTGTTTTATCTCTTCGTGCAAAAATCAAATCAAGGCTGCTTTTCGTCCAACGTAGAACCAAAGCCTTGTTCACGTATTTCCACTTCTTTTAGCCTTTTATGAATATGAGCACACACATATCCTTGGTACATTGCAATTCTGAATGTCACCCTTATCATTGCATATCGATACGAGAACGCTCTTTCTCCACTCAACTGGTAAATAGACAAAAATGGAAGGATAGATCGATCGATAGATGGATAGATAGATAGATAGATAGATAGATAGATAGATAGATAGATAGATTGAGAGAGAGAGAGAGAGAGAGAGAGAGAGAGAGAGAGAGAGATAAATAAAAAATAGAAAGATAGAGAGATAAGGGGATAGATAGATCTAAGCCATAGTGTTTCGCATCAATTTTCTTTTTTTTTTTATTTAACGTCATATCTCCCAGTATGTGGGGCTTGGACGATGCCTTCGTGAGGGACTGGACTGACAACATTTTAGACTATTCGTTAAAAAGCTAGAAAACCTCCTTAACGCTCTAATTGCTTCAAGAAACCAGGAATTCAGGTCATTAAAAGAAGCTGAAACGAAACGAGCGGTTGTAAGCAAAACCAATATCACGAGTTGGTCACTCATTTGCAATGGTGCACAAATGGAAAAAGTAAAGATATTCAAGTACTCAAGTAGTCTACTAAAACGCGATAGCTTAAAACAAAATATAACAAAAAGTACAGCCTTAGCAAAACTGGTCTTTGAAAAAATAAAGTTAACGTTTAAGAAAAACAAGCCTTTAAACAATTTACAAAGCCACTGGAAGCATCAGAAATATGGCTTCTTTGAAGAATGCTCAGAGTCCTGGCAGACAAAAGTAATCTTTCCTTAAACCTTAGTTCCTCCTGTCCTATGCAGGACATGGGGCAGCAAGATGTCTCCATCGGTCTGGATCCTCAGCCAAGGCTTGAGCAGTTCTGACTGACAGTCCTCGAATATTTAAATCGTCTTTGAAGGTGACTGCAATGTTCTCGTTGGTCCACCACGCTTCCTTCTTCCTTCCACCGGCGTCCATGTTGTTGCTTGTCTGGCATGTCTTTCAGGCGGTAACCTTAGGATATGTCCTGCTAACCGCCACCTCCTTTCTTTTACCATTCTGTGTAGCTGTGTTTGCTCTGTCCTTCTGTAAATTTCTTCATTTGTTATCCTGTCTCTCCATGTAATTCCCAAAATTCTTCTGGGATTTCGCAGGTGAAAGGAGTTTAGCTTCCGCTCCAATTTTTTTTGTTATCTTCCTTGTTTCACTTGCATAGAGAGCTGTGGAAATAACTATTGCTGTGTATAGCTATAAAAGTAAATAAAGTAAAGAAAGACATTATTTTACAGAGAACACAAAGAAAACAAACAGTAATAGACAACATGAAAAATAGATAATTATATATTACGCAAAAAATCCCTAGAATGTTTCGTTGTATCAAGAAAAGTAGACTTAAAAATCTGAAGGTACTTCAAACACATCTTTTACGCAGAGCTTAAAAAGACTGGTTCAATATAGATATGTGCTTTTCACTAATGGTACATATGAAAATGTATAGAAATCAATTATACTCATGACTGCTTATTTCTGGGTTCAATCTCGATCTATACATTTCACTAATGGTACATATGAAAATGTTTATAAATCAATTATACTCATGACTGCTTATTTCTGGGTTCAATCTCGATCTATACTNTTATATATTACGCAAAAAATCCCTAGAATGTTTCGTTGTATCAAGAAAAGTAGACTTAAAAATCTGAAGGTACTTCAAACACATCTTTTACGCAGAGCTTAAAAAGACTGGTTCAATATAGATATGTGCTTTTCACTAATGGTACATATGAAAATGTATAGAAATCAATTATACTCATGACTGCTTATTTCTGGGTTCAATCTCGATCTATACATTTCACTAATGGTACATATGAAAATGTTTATAAATCAATTATACTCATGACTGCTTATTTCTGGGTTCAATCTCGATCTATACATTTCACTAATGGTACACAAGTAAATAAATGGATATCAATTAAACTTTTGACTGCTGATTTCTGCACTGAATAAAAAAATACAAATGGAATTAATAATACCTGACAATTCAAGGGTATCACATTCTATATTTTTATTCATTTGTTAACATTTTTCTGAGACCATGAATTTACTAGTTTATGTTTTTTCAGATATTACGAAATCGATTCGTAAACAAATCAGAATACGTTTTGAAAATGTAGTTCTCAATTATTGTTGTTTTATTCTTATTGTTTATGTATGTACATGTAAATCCATTTCCAAGATATTATGGTCCATAAAATAATAATTTGGTTTCCTGGAAACAATTAGTTACTTCATATCATTATTTCAACATAAAATAAGAATGACACCGAAAGCCATTTCGTTGGTTGTATATCCTACTCCTCCTAATGCTACCAAAGACTGAAAACATTAGAAACAAATATTTGACAATTTTATTACAAAGTCTCGAGCTAATGCCCTTACAAACTTCGATCTATGGTGCATTTTGTCTCAGCGGATGTATTTAAGTATGTAAAGGAATGTTTGATTTATAAAGAGAGTGTAGGTACATTTAAAAGGTTGCTTGTTGAAACACCAAACAAAATCTTTGCATGACAAAAACTTGTATCCCGGAAACAAAAACTGTATGAGTCTTGATGAATTCCTTGAAGAATTAAAAAAACGTAGCAAGCATTGCAATTTCATCATTGTCTCAGCTGATATCTACATATCCAATTTGACACGAGACTCATTTATTAACCGACTGACCCCAAGTTCTGTAAGGTAACGCAGATCTAACATTGGACCTCGCCTACCAGCAGGCGCGAACATATGAAATTGCCAAAAAAAACTTTGATTTATGTATGTAACAAAACAACCATACTTCGAGTATAACAGCAGTATCCATAAAACCAATACAGGTTTCTGAGGAAACAGCAGAGTACATAGCAGAAATTTTCAAATAAGCATCCTTTAAAAAGTCATGCTATTTCTTTGGTGGTCCACTTTACGTTAACCGTACCTTATGCCCAGTCAGCAATGTTGTTTGTCATACTTGTTCAAAGCCAGGACATTTTGCATAATTATATAATATGGAATGAAGCACTAAAGGAGAATGTTGCTTGAGTATCAACCTAAATGGACATGGCTACCAAGATGTATATTTTAATAAACTACAGCATTATTATAGTGATTTGATCTTAGAATACGAGTTTCAAAAACAACATAAACATGTGAAAATTCAGAAGCGAGGATTGAAACCAGATTTTGAACCCAAATCGTCACAGCAACCAATTATTTCTCCTGTTCGCTCTAAACAATCAACCACTAAGAATAAATCAGTCAATCTTCTCAAGCTTGCTGCTTTTGAGCATCTATCCCTCTTCAAATACCTACAAAGGGACATCAAATCTATTGCTACTAAGTCCAGATCCTTCAACAAAGATGACAAAGCACATTCATTGGTAGCCCAATCGCTTCTCATCTAAAATCAATTTAATTCAAAGAAGTGAGTTTCCCTAGCGAGGCCAAATTCTTGTTGCCAAGTATGAATCACATCGACATAAAGAAAGGATGTGCATTTATCATTCACAAAATAAAGTCTTTACCGCGCTGGATTTTTATCCTCTTCCTCGTATCGACCATGTTATCAACAAACTTTCTCAGTACAAATAATTTCCCACGTACTGTCTCAAGAGTGCATACCATGAGGTTACCCTGAAAGAATCTGAAAGGAAATATACTCCAGTTAAAAGTCCCAGTAGACTGTAAGAATTCAGTGTAATACCTTTTGGAGTAACACATGGCCTTAGAATTATGGATACCACAGTTGATGATTATTACTGGTATGCCTACTTGAAAGAAATTGATGAAGGGTTTTGAGAAATGATTAAACGACAGAACATTTCTCCTAATTGGTCGAAAACTGTTGAAATTTTCTCAGAGATAGACTTATTGGGCTATCGTATCTGCCACAATAGCGTCAAACCAGATCCCCCAAAAATACGCCCTCTGCTACAATTTCCACTATCAAAGCATCTCTGAAACGAGCCCTTGCGATATTTTCCTATTGTCCAAGTGGTTTTACAATTGTTCGACAAAATCCCACCATCTGCAGAATCAGACTCCCATCTTTTATTAAAAAGCCCACTTACTTCCTTTAATACTTAAAATAAGAAATTGGGAAAGTAGTTTCGTCAATTATTGATGAATAAATACTATTCAGAGTTAAGTGCGACGCTTCAAAGGAGGCTATATCTGCATTTGTGAATCAAAACGCCAGTCCTATGACGTTTATGTCGAAAACACTAACAAAAAACTGACAGTTGAGAAAGAAACTCTTGTTATCATGGAAGCTGTCAATATATGGAACCTTTTGTTATCGAACCAACCATTCACTTGGGTGACTAACCAACGTTTTGTTTCATTAATGTACGATAATTGAAAACGCACAAAAATTAAGAACGGTAAAATACAGTCATGTCGCATGGAGCTAATAGAATGTTTTACAGCACTCGATAATGTGCTAGATTCATTCATAGGTGCACGTTGCTTTCCGAATAAACTAAAAAGGAGACCCATGCTTAAATCTCCCATCCTGTTGTAACTTTTTAGCTTCATTTAATCCGAACCAAGAATTTTTCATTCATAACAGAAGAAATCAGATGGGTCTGTTCAAATTTGGATTTGTGCCAAACTAAAACCAAAATTTTACCTCGCTCAACATAACAGGCTGATCAAATTAGCAAGTCAAATGGAGAGAACAAATATTTACTTTTAAGAATCGTTGCCGTCATCAACTCGTAATAAATATTTCTAGACAGTTGTTCATGAGCTCTCTCGTTTTGCATTTGTAATCCATTTTCCTGATGTTTCTGCTGATACAGTCATGAAATATTTAGCTTCAAAATTCTCACTTTGTGGAAAGCCAGATTTCATTCACTCAGATAGAGGAACAGTTTTCATGTCATCAGATACAATTATCCAGAAAGTGTAGGAACTGCTACCTGTTGCAGCAAACCTACCATCAAATATGTAAAGGCCAGGGTAAACGTAAAACTGGCATAGCTTGTAAGAGTGTTCGACTTCCTTTGGCTTTGCTAGAGCTATCTATGGAGGATTGGTAGAGTGCTTTACCCAATTAGATAGCTTTTCTTAACAGCAATCGATACTACTTCAAGGGGCAGTCATACCAAGGGACATTATTGTATTCGTGGTTTTCTCCAGGACTTGTTCCCCTTAGAAGGTTTGAACGATCAAAAATATATGGTAATCTAGTAAAAAACTAGATTTAACCCATGCAACTTCAAGTTATGCATACATACGTTATGGAGATAGAAAGACATGAATCTTTTGTATCAATTGCTGGCTTTGCACCAGGTCCTAGGAACTCCGATACAGCTGAAATTCCTGTAGATGCAAAACTCTTTCAACTAAGCGTGTTGCTAATACCCCAAGTAATAAGAACGATCAAAATATCCCCACCAACGCTAGTGACCTAGAGTTTACTAAAGAACCACTGTGATGATAAACTCGTGTGAGGAACAGCCCTGGGATGTATGGGTTTGAGGACCAATCTAGCGTGAGAGAATGTTATGAAAATGTAGTGGTTGAATACAATAAACTTTTTGTTTTATTTAGGTATAAACCTGTCAATCTACATCTATATGTTGAATAAAAGCATAATTTTGGTTTCTATAAACAATTGCGTACTTTTCTTCATGTCAGAGTACAATATAGTGTCGTCAGCATATATTTTGGTGAGCTGAGGCAATGTTTGAAAGGATTTGTATCGTATTGTATCGTACTTGGAAGAACTTTACTTTAGAAGCCATCTTCTTTCTCTGAAAATCCTTTATAAAGTCTTGCATAAAGTTCTCTTGTCGCATCAGAAAAGATGGCACATCATCTTATTTTGATATTTTTGAACCAAATCAAAGACATGTTTTTAAATGTATGGATCCAACTATTGTTGCTACTCCTCAACCTTTGTCTCGTCGACGAAAGTTAGCGTGTCTTAGTGTTTTCTGTAGGCATTATCATAAAAAGTGTTCCAGCGGGCTACCTTTGCTGGTAGCGGCTTAGTTTGTTGTATTTTGTGTAACACTTTCCTCTCAATAACTTTACCGTTGCCCAGTTATTCCTCCTTGTTTAACTTATTATTCTAAAATTGTAGTTTTTCCTTGGATGGTTAGATTATGGAACCCTTAGGCTTCTCATTTCTATCCTCCGTCATATGAGGTCAATGTTTTTAAGTCTAAATCAAAGTCTTTAAATTAGAAATTTCAGCAATGTCAGGCTTTCCTGTTAAATCTTTTAAAGCGAGCAAAGCATTGGCTCTAAAAAAAGAGCGCTCAAAAATATCCACGATTATTATTATAAAAATCCATTTTGAGCAACTTAATACTACCCTCTATTAAAAAGAAGTATGGTCCTTCAGCGGGTATGCGGGTCAGGAGGCCTTAGGGAATAAACGACCCTACCCGATAATGCATAGTTTCAGGTCATCCTTGGGCAAGATGTAGAACCTGTATAGCCCCCCGGAACAGGGTAACAGTGAAGCACTGGGTTGCAGCGGAGCTTGAGGGATATTGGCGGAAGAGCCTAACAGAAGGCTAACGGTAACGCCCATCATATGGTAGTAGGCAAGTACTTGTGTCCAACCAAGGAAAGGTTACTACTTAACTGCACCCACTGCCTTGTGGGAAAGGTTTCAGACAAACCAAAGGCTAGAGTTACAGCTCGAACAACTGGATGTGGAAGGCAAGGGGAAACCACCACATTATTTATCCCTAGTATATATCATGACAGCCCAAATCAGTGAAACATATATAAACAGCGTAAATGGGAGTTCTATTAACGATACTTCCTCGCTCAGTACAGGATCTCATGTACGACAGGCGAACCTGGACCGTTATCATGCAACTGTCGTCAAGATTGGAACATGGAATGTCAGGACAATGTACCAAAGTGGAAAGTTTGATAACGTTAAACTAGAAATGGATAGACTTGGTGTTAGTGTTATGGGAATCAGTGAATTAAGATGGAAAGGAGCTGGGATTTTAAACTCAAAAAGCCATAAAATAGTTTACTCTGGAGGGCAACGACACGAAAACGGAGTCGGCGTTATTCTAAATCAGGAACAAGCAAAGGCTCTTCTCGGATATTGGGCTACATCAGATCGAGTAATTCTTGTGAAAATGAAAGGCTCACCATTAAAACTCTCTATAATTCAAGTTTATGCTCCAACTTCAGACAGCTCTGATGAAGTTGTAGAAGCGTTTTATGAAGACCTCGGAAAAGTTTACAAGCAATGTAAATCTCAGGAAATACATATTTTTATGGGCGACCTCAGCAGCAAAGTAGGAGAAGGACAAGATGAAAAGGTTGTAGGACCATACGGACTAGGAGACCGCAATGAAAGAGGAGATAAATTTGTAGATTGGTGCAAAGCTCATAATCAGATCATAGCGAACACCTGTTTTCATTAACCAAAAGGAAGAAAATGGACATGGATGAGACCTGACGGCAAAACTAGAAATCAAATTGATTTCATCACCATAAATGCCCGTTTCAAGAATGCAATTAAACAAGTGAAAAGCTACCCCGGAGCTGACTGCGATAGTGATCACGTTCCTGTTACCTGTAAACCTCAGATGAGACTCAGAAAGAAGAAGATTGCCAATTCAGCACCAAAGTTAGATTTTACGGCGCTACAATGTAATACATATGTAAGGCAAGAGTTTGCGCTCAAAGGACAGAACAGATTCGGAGTTCTTGAGAAAGAGAGAAACTCTACGTGGGACGCGTTCAAACAAGCATCCACATCAACAGCGATAGAGACGTTGTCGCCAATTAAAAGACAAATAAAAAAGTCTTGGATGACAGAGGAGATAGTGAAGGACATGAAAGAAAGGCAAAAGGTCAAAGACCGCAGCAGTAAGGAATACCGAAATAAGACTAGGTTGATACGTCACAAGTGAAGAGACGCGAAGGAAACATGGCTAAACGAGCAGTGCTCAGAGATAGAGAAAGCGAAATCGACAAGTCCCAAGGAGATGTATGACAGGATCAAATCACTATCAGGTAAAAGTACACGAACCTGCAGCGGTTGCATTAAGTCTAAGGATGGAAAAATTCTTGTTGATGACGAAGGTATTAGGAGTAGATGGTCAAAGTACATTGCGGAGCTTTTTGAAGATGACAAGGGTGACAAACCAATCATCAAGAATAATATGGATGGCCCCCGAATCATGGAATCAGAAATACGGGCATCAATAAAGAAGTTGAAAAGGAACAAAGCTTGTGGGCCAGATGGCATCAACATAGAAATTATTTAGGCTCTCGAAGACTTTGTAATTACAACAATAACAAGAATAGCTAACACAATATATGAAACTGGGGAACTACCAGAAGACCTGCTTAACTCTGTATTTGTCGCTATACCCAAGAAGCCAGGAGCAACAGAATTTCATCGTACGATAAGCTTGATGATCCATGTGACTAAGCTCATCCTACGTGTTATCATGGCCAGGGCAAAAAGGAAAATACAAGAAGTAAGCGACGTACAATACGGATTCGTGAAGGATTCTGGGACAAGAAACGTCATATTTGTTTTGAGAATGCTCTGTGAAAGAAGTATCGAAATGCAACAAAAGTTATACCTTTGTTTTATCGATTATACCAAGGCATTCGACAAAGTTCAACACCGTAATTTAATTGACATTCTGAAATCGATTAGCATCGACGGCAAAGATTTACGCCTTTTAATTAACTTGTACTGGATACAGAAGGTTGCGGTCAAAGTAGGCACTGTTGTCAGTGACTACGTTCCTATCAAGAGAGGAGTAAGGCAGGGATGCGTGTTTTCACCAGACATCTTCAACATTTACAGTGAGATGATTATGCGAGAGTTGGATGGTATAAGTGGGAATGATCTTAGAGGCCGTAATGTCAACAATCTAAGATACGCTGATGATGCAGTCCTAATCAGCAATTCCGAGGAGAATCTACAAAAATTACTGCAAATACTCGTAGAAGCAAGTAACAGACAAGGCTTTACACTAAACTGCAAGAAAACTGAGTGCATGGTTGTTAGCATGCAAAACGGTGTTAAATGTCAATTGAAAATTGGTAATGAGAAGATTAAGCAGGTGAAGAGCTTCAAATATCTCGGCAGCATTATTACTGAGGACGGTCGATGTGAGAGTGAGATAAAATCCCGTATTGCCATGGCAAAAGAAGCTTTCCAGAGACTTAAATCAATTCTTGTCAGCGGAAACCTGACAATGCCTACAAAGAGAAGTGTATTAGAGTGCTATGTTTTTCCAATATTACTGTATGGAAGTGAATGCTGGACAATCTAATCTCAGATGGAAAAAAGACTGAGAGCGGTAGACCTGTGGTTCCATTGACGAATCCTGAAAGTTAGCTGGACATCCCATCAATCAAACAAAGAAGTACTGAGACGAACGGGAACAAGCAGGAAATTAATAACGACAATCAGGCAAAGGCAGATGAGATTTTTTGGTCACCTGATAAGAAAAGATTGAATGGAGAGCCTATCAATCATCGCAAAAATCAATGGAAAACGAGACAGAGGAAGACAAAGACTAACTTTCCTAAAAGATATGAGTAGATGGAGAGGAACATCACCATGTGAGCTCATACAAGGGGCAAGAGATAGAAAAAGATAGCGCGTCATGACAGCCAACGTCCGTCAGGATACGGCACCTTGAGAGAGAAAGAGAGAGATGGTCCTTCAATTCTGACCCCTTTCTGAAACAGCAGCTGGAGTATGTCTGAAGGTCCAAACAGATCCTTGCTGTCATAATTAAATTTTCCTTGGTGTAGAAGATTGACTTGTTCAGTATTACTAAAGTTTCTCAAAGACTTTAGTTAGAGTACTGCAATGCTACCTTCACCTTTAGTTTAATAAAAGTCATATATAAATAGAAAAAAGGGTGTCTTCCCAACAATATAAGGAAACTAGATTAAACAAATACAATTGAAAAAATGAAGAAAATCAAATCAAACAAGGAATAAAAAATCAAGAAAATCAATACACCGTTTCCCCTATATTTTACCTTTATCGTTACATGTTTGAACATGCTCTTGCAAAGGGACTCGCTTTTTTCTTAAATGTTTATAGCAGAGGTCTTTAATTTTCTTAGTGCCTTGACCATTTAACGTTGAACAATTTTACCTCAACTCCAGGAAAGGGAGTAGATAGTTCTCTCTGCCAAGTAAATTGATGGAGTTCATGCTTAAAGTAGAATTTGCTAATAAAGTTAGATTTCCTTTACATTTTCCTTTATTAATGCAAAGGACCTCTTCTGTCCTTCCGGGGTTTTTTTGTTAAAAACACTGAGGGTCTTCTCTTTGGATCCAGAATGTTTGATCTTCAAATGCGAAGCAGTTTTGAAGGCCTGATTGCCTCAATAAAGAGTCGGTCGTAGCAAACTATGCATAACAGGGTTGGTGTGTGGGAATCACCCTCGCGACAAATCTTTATTTCAAGTAGGACCCATGACATTGTCTTGTGAAGGCCCTCTATTTCTTTGTTGTTGCAGATTTCTTTTCTGTCTCTTCACTTAGCTTTTAACCCTTTACAAGAAAACTTTCTAAGGATGTCTGTTTAGTATTCACTTTGGCTAATTTGTGGCTTGAGGTTCATCGCTCAGGTGACCAAGATGAAGTCTGGAAAATGAATGTATAGGAAAAAATTGTTAGATTCAGATAGTAAAATAAGATTATAAGAAATAATTAACCCTTAACTGTTTACAAAACCTGGTGGCTTACTCATCGGTAGATTCAACTTGCTTACGGATGGGAAAAGGCTTAAATACTTCTTGTGCCGGCCAATACAAAGTTATCCACGGACCGGCGCTTGGGGGAAACTGGTCTATAGGATCAATCGAAGTTCGATTAGTGGATTTCTTTATGTCCTTTCGTCTAAAGCTCCATGATCTCTCATTTGCTACATTTTACTAGAACAGATATATGGAAAAGGTCTTGTCGAAAGCTGTTTGGGTCCCTCTAGATTCTGCAACTGTATATTGCATATATATATATATATATATATATATATTTGTGTGTGTGTGTATGTCTATGTATAAATATTTAATGGCTTTGTAAGGAGATAAGTATTTTATGGCCCTCCAATATATTAATGAACAACGAAAACACTTACTCGTTGAAGTTCAATTGAACTCAATTATCATTTTAATACCTTCAAACAAAAACCTTTTTTTTCACCCTAATGTGAAAGATTAAAATATAATTAACTTATTTTAGTTTTTAAATCTTCCATAGCTTTCAAGAATCATGGTTTTACAAAATGCCCTTAGAATTTGACTAAGATTACAATGTCTATTCTTCAGCCCCATATTGTATCCTAATCCATCCCTAATTTAAGCCAAGTAAACAACCTTTAGCACCAGGAGGGGGTGCTCTCTGATTATTATAATACTAGATACTTATTCTTTTCTCTTCAACGGTACTAAGATATTAGTGACGTTATATATAACGACCAACAAAGGCTGCCTTAGAATATCTTTGGCTTGAGAATGTGAAATACATATTAAGCAACACCAATTGTCGTCGAGTGATTCCATTTGAAATAAAATACAACAACTAAATTTAAGGAAATTATTCTCAAGAATTCAAAAACCAGTGTTTCTGTGGACAGATTATTAATCAAATAATTACTGCATATTCAGAGAATCTCGTTTTGTATATTTTACAAAAATATTAGTTCCATTGCTACAAAGAATAGCATCCTTCGGCAGATTAGGTTTGTTTCTCTTCCTTAAAAAATGTAATTCGGGAGCCATTAATATCAAGTAGTAAACAGATTAAAATATCTTCTTAGGAAAAAAAGCTAGGGGCATATTCAAACGAAAAATAAGACTAAACAATGGGCACTAGTAGGTGTCCGTTATGTTTTATGTAAGAAAGACACTTAAACAGCACATTTACTACAACTGAACCCATAAAGTTTGAGATGACCGGATAGGACTTGAATGCATTAAATATCTCTTAGAAAGAATATCATATAATACTACTAATGCCTCTTAACATCATCTATCGGAAAGCGATATTAAGAACGTTTGTTTTTAGGTTGGAACCAGTCGTTTTATTGGTTCAGACAGTAAATCTATTATGAAAAAGATGAAGCAAAAAATACAATTTATAAGGAATAAAACTTTCTTGTAAGGCATCTGCCGATCTAAAGAATGGAATATCAAAAAAATTCCTTGTGGGATTGAACTAATTCAAACTAAAGAGTGCCAGATCAGACTATCTTGTGAGAAAATTTCGTTTTATGTTACTCCCCTGTAAGTACTGTACTCAATCTGTGCTTCTGGTGAAAGAAGAAGGCTATTGCGTTTTAGAGAAAGAATTAGAAGAAATAAAAATAAAAATATGTAAACAGTACGAAGAACAAAGGATAAAATGACAAACACGTAACTCCTAACAGTAAAGTGGCTTCTGGCATTGCTAAGAAAGAAAAAATTAGTTGAGATGAATATGATCAGAGAAGGAATCAAAATACAGTCTAAAATTTTCGAATATTGAATATCATTGCAAGTTTGTGAGTCTGTACACAATACTCCTTTATAACTTCACCTAAGTAATTAAGCTATATCTTTAAATTTCATAAGATTGTCCTAAACTGCAGCTATAAATATTGTACAACAGGAATGAAGATGTGACGTCGGCTTTTGGATATAACATTGGAGGATAGAAAGAGGAATTTATACCTTCTTGGAGACCTTCCGGTTAGCAATATTTTACCCACGATACTACAAACGATCGTTTGTAGTATCGTTGGAAAATATCTTTAGAATATCTTCAGCAAAATAGGATTAGGGGTTTCGATTCCATTCTCTTCTGGGTGTCCTGTTCTGAGCATTTTGATGACCTACGATACAAGTAATAGAAATGCTTTTCTTTTCCTTTATATCGTTGTTTGCCAACAAGGGCGGCAGCATCCCATAGGCTTGGTATGCTTTAGAGACAAAAAGGGAGCAAAGAGTTCTGAAAGACCTTGTACAAAGCGTAAAAGTCAATGCTTAAACGCTTGTGTTTTGGTTAGTTGCAGAGAAAATATTTGGTAGTCTTCTTGATGAAAAGCAAACGATTTCAATTGACTCTTCTACTAGAATCAAAATTATCAGGAAGGTTTAGACAAGTAAGCTAGTCGACAAGACGAGTGTAGAGAAACTAGCACTGGACTGAAAATGACAGTCTTAAAGACTGTCATTTTCAGTTATTTGAGGTGTTTTGTTTGACCCAAAGAGCGAGGAATACCATATTGAGTCATTTATTGATGGAACCCCTGGTAAACAGTGGGAACATTGTCTTTCACAGATTCGCATCTATAAAAGGCCCGAAAGGAAGCAACAGATTATGAAAAAGGGAACAGAAAGCAGGCAAGACGACAAAAATTCAAGACATATGGTTCGTCCTCCAGGACTCTCCGTGGAAAGGACCCTCCTCTTGGGTTCGTCTACAGCCGGAGCTCAAACATCTCGAGACCACCTGTTCTGCAAAGTTGAACCCTATAACCGAAGACCTGATTAAGGAGAGATTAGATCTTTACACGTAATCTTAGCCAAAAGGCCTCTTCTCGGCCTTTTGGCTACCACAGTACAGCAGAAACTGATACTTCTTCCACTTGTTGTGGTAAGTTTTAAATGAAACTTTCTGATTACACTGCAGACCACACTATGGCAAACGATGAGCCAATATTCAGATTAGCGAGAGCTCTGAGGTGACCAGTTTGAGCGCACTATTCAAAAGTAAGAGTAAATTAAACACTTTCAAATGCAGCTTCCATTATTCTATTTTTAAGAGAATTTCAAAGTTTCATGGTCATGGTACTTTAAAAGTCCGAAAAATGGATTTCTATGCATGCTACTTGCAAGGACACGTTTCATACCTATTAGTGTGGACATATATTTTCTAGTTGTCTTTTGAGAATAGATTATTGTGTATCAAAATCTCCCACGGAAGGGTCTGTAAATGACAAATCGTCTGGTCTCCAGATTTGATAAAAAACACTAGAGGATAAAATAGCGTATAGTAACCGTAAATGACAACTTTGGGAATCGGCGTCGTGCTATCTTCAACCTGATTCTAATTTCAGTTGTTCATTAGTACATTGATAATGAGTAATTTGTATTGCTATTAGGAAAGCAAGAAGCAGATTTTCAACTATTCTTTCTACTTGTTCAATTAACACAACTAATTATTTAATCAAATTAGATCAATTGTTTGAACCCCTTAGGCTTTTCAGTTCTGGTAAGGTAATGCCCATGATTCAATGATAATATTATTGTAACACAGTGAAAATAGAACTACTGCCTAAGAAATAATGCAAGCAGTATAGCATGATTTGTTTGAGATTTGGTTTATTTAGTCACCAGCTAACAAGCTTTTACCATTTTACTTGCTTTGTGAAAGTATTTTTCCAAAGCTATAAATTCTCCCTGTCATACTCAACAACAAAAAAAGACAAATAAGAAAGTGACAAAGATTTGGGATATTTTTAATCATTGAAAAAGAAGTTTAATCAACTACAACTACCAAGCATAATTATTGCTTTTTTGAAGATGGAAGCCAAAGATGTGGATAGCGTTTTAGCAGTATACAACATAACCAAAATAACTGCAGAAGGTGGCTAACGTGGGTAAGTCGTTGGTGCTTCACCTATTCTCTAAGTATTATCAACTGTGTTATATCACAATCCATTTTTAACTTTCAAATCCAATCCATTTTTAACTTTCAAACTTCCTTTTTTAAAAAAAATTGTGGGTTAGATAGTTAGGAAATAAAAACATATGTGCGCATATGCAAAGAACCCATCTGATCATAATAAATGCATATAACAACGATGACAAATAATAGTATTTTTACTGAAATTGACAGCTTAGGATGAGAATGCATCTTCATTAAAAACGAATATACTTATAGCTGTATACTTTTAACATCCCAACTGAAATGTCAATAGAGAGAAACACAAAAATATGCTTTGTCAATTTGCTGTTGTCATTAACTTGATACTAGATGTAACAGTAAGTCACTTAGGGGTTTTTGGACCATGATATTACTATTAATGTTTAAATACGCGTCAATAGTATTTAATAGAATTAAACTATAAGAAAAGACATTAAGTGTTAAGGTATTCCATAAATAGATATTATGTAGTTTTGCACAAACACACAATCACATATGTAGTGAGTGCTAAGCTCAAAGCCGTAGATTTTAAAAGGCAAAATTAAACAAATACAACAAGACACTGACATAAAGAGGACGTAGACAAAACGATGACAAAAAAAAAATGAATTGAGTAATAAGGAATTAGAGTGTAAAGAAATGTAGAAAAAGTAGTGAAAAGATGAAATTGTTTAAAAGATGGTGAATTGAAATCGTAGATCAGCAGTCGATGACCATTTCAGTTATTTCGGTGAGTTATTATATATGTATATATGTATATGTACTTAAAGTGAGTTTTTTTCGTCAAGACAACTCCAGGCAGTCTGGTATCAGTCATTCAATTGTCAAATTTGTGAAGAGATTGCATCAGAGGAAAATATAAATATTCCATTGAGCAAAGATCAGGGACTGTTGGTTCCCATTGTCCAATTATTGCTAGATAACATGAATTATATTGCTGTAATATACAGAAAAAGGAAATACGTAGTTTTACTCCGGAGCTTTACTTCTCAAAAGTAATCTGAAATTTGTATTTCGTCCCATGTATTTTTCCATTAATGTTTTGCAAGACTAACAAATACATTCCTGGTATTTTGCAGTCGACAATTAATGTCTTGACTGCCTCCAAGTTTCTTCCTTTGAGTAACTAAATTAACTACGCTTTCACTGTCTATATATTTTTATCTCAATCCTTCCAAGGTGCCTCGTTATCTTGAATCTGTCTGCGACCAATGCCAACCCTACTCTGCTAGTATTTTAAAAGAATCTAGTTGATTTCTCTTCGATGTGATTGACCTTTAGTGTTATTTTCTCATCAAGATCCTCAAAGTAAAACTATCAAATTTTTTCTGTCCAGCTTTTCAATCTATAACTCTTGTTGCAAATGATTTCTCCATTCCTGTATTTTAGTGGTTGCGTCAGTCTCTTCCTCTGGTTTAAAATTACTTTGCTGTACTTATACAATTGTCTGATACGTTCTTTCTCCACTGAAGCCATTCATATCATCTCTCTAGCTCATTGCTAGATTTCGTCATCTTTTAACATGTATTTTTGTTTAATTTTCCTTTTTTTACCCTCTGATTTGTTTCCATTAATCTAATTGATCTTATTATTAATTTGTCTTTTTTTTTCATGGATTACTTTCGATGTCGTCACTAATCCTCTTCCGGGTCTTCTGCGTCATTTTTCATAGTAATTTATCTTATTTAATCAGACGTTTCTTTGTATATCTTTTCCATATTACTCAGTATCTACAATGCTCTAAATCTGTTCAGTTTTAAATAAGTTTTGTGTATGATACAATTCAAATTATTTCTGTCGAAGCTGGACTTTATTTTGACTGAAAAAAGGTTTCAGTGTACTTTGTTTTCGTCTTTTGTTTTCTTCAACTGATCTTCTTGATTGTTTCTGTTTATTCATTGCTATCAATCTGGTTTTGTACAGATATTGATTTGGTTAGCATGTACTTCTTATAACATAGTTCTCTGTTCTTGTTTGGTTTACCTATTCCACGTTTTCCCATTATTCCTGCCATCCCATTTTTTGTCAGCGCCAACTTTGACTTTTAGCTCCCCAAAATTAATTTTTAAAGTCTATTTGCTCCAGTAATTGGGGCTTAGACTGTGCCTTTCAGAGAGGCTTTGTTTCGACAGTGAGGAATTTCTTGGTTGGATGCCCTTCCTGACTCTAACGAATGTTTTTTTTTCGTAAAGTTCCAAATTCGATTCTCTCACTCAGGAAATCGAACAAGGAACGTCTTGATTATGGTGCAACTGCAATATCCATTAATCCTCGACTCCTCAGCTCCCAAAATTATTAAGTCAAAATTGCTTGTTGCTCTTTTATCATACTTTGTCTGTTGTTGGTGACAAATGTCACTTTCTTCATCATTACTCGCCTAATTGGTTGGAGAACAATTCGGATTCAAAGTGCTCTTTACAAGTTGAGTAGAAGCTTTCACTTTTCCGACGATTGTTCACTAGTATTCACTTCATCACCCTTGTCTTCAACTTACATGACATCATTATAGTTACACCTCCTTGATGTTGGTCGTCCTTCCCGCCATATGTCATTGCTCTTTTGTTAGACATTCATAGGTATCCATATCTTCTTCATCTAAGTCAATGTTTCTCAGGACATTAATCTGATATTTCTTGTACTTCTTTTGACCTCTTTCTTGGTACTTGCGTTATTCGCACCTTCTGACATGCAATTTTCGTCCCTTTCTAAGTTGTTGTTAGTGACTTTATTGCTCGCTATCGTTCCAGACAACATTGGCTGAGTAGTTTCATGGTGTTTCCGGATTTATTTCTGTCTACTCCTATACCATTATTGATTAGATTTTGGTGGTGCTGAGGTTCCAGAGTGGTTGCGATTTTTGTAATCCTTGGAGCAGGCAGTTGCTCTATCACAAGTCCCTAGCTTTATTAACGCTTTACTACAGACTGAAGCCTTGCTTACCCAGGATTTTATCTCAGCACCTTGGGTAATATAATTAGAAGATGTATTGAATCCTATATTGCTCACTCTTTAAAGCGCAGAAGTAAAAAATATATTGTCCTGTATTTGAGAAGGCTATATGGGTCTTTGAATATTCTAAAACAAAAAAGTCTGATGATGTCAGCACTTTGAAAGGTATTACATACATACATAAATTCTTAACCCAATAGCCCTTATGGGACTCAAGGGCTCTGACTAACATACACGTCAGTTTGACAAACTAAAACTTTCTCTCAGTGGATTTTTTACTTCTTGTACCTTTGCCAGCACTGTTTTATTACGGTTGCCTCTTCTTGTACACTTCTTGTTGACAAACTATTCCTTTTTGTCAAAGTGTCGTTAGATGCTCATGCAATCTATAGGAATTCCTTAAATAATAAAAAAATACCGTGAATTACACTGGTGTTTTAGGACTAGTATAGCGCAATTAATTTGATGTTTCTTCCAAAAAATCCCACAGACTGTCTATAGACAGACAACATTAAAAACAATAGTCCAAACAAAAGTCCTTTTCCAACAATATAACATAACATAGCGTCCTTTTGCAATATTTTTCAAGTCAAAAACTGTGTGACCTCAAGCCTTATCAGAACTGGTGCTACTTTTAATAGGCGACATTTCATCTTGCATTCTCGAAATTCAGGCTCATGTGAAAATTGATCTAAGCTAGCATCTCCTACAGGAGCGTGTGTTGCAACCTTTTGTGGAACTGGCCATGCCGTTTCTTTATATTGCCTTCATACAGTTGACAAACTGGTATGACAAGCCTGTTGAGGATGCCTAGACTAGCTGTAATTGCAGTTGTGAATTTAAGTAGTGTAAAACGGTTTTTAGAGGGAATTCTTAGCTGGTCGGAGTGTCTGCGGTAAAGCAGGAAAAAGTTCACCTTTACGATGTCGACACAGGAAAAAGTACCTTCAAGTACCAACGGCTTTTGTAAAGGCTGTTAGATACGGAAAGATCGACATATCTGAGAGTGCAACATCGCCCTTAAAAGTTTTGTATTCTTGGACAATTTCTGAACATTGCACTTCAAAATGCTAAGTTTTTACCCTGTCACATCACTGAACTTCATCTACGCTTACAGCATCAGAAAATGTGGAGCAAAGAATGTATTTATTATCGAACTACTTCCGGACTACAATGCCAGAATTTCTGTCTCCTCAATAAGCATAACTTCTTCGTCCCCATTTCTTCAGGTCTTCCTTAATTGGCCAATTCTATATACGATCAGGTCGAATCAAAACAGTAACCATAAATACAAATTCTTCCAATTAAAAGTAGAATGGCAGGAAGCAAGACCAGTTGTCGAAGTAGACTGTGCGCAGCATTAGGGTTTAGTTACATTCTTTTTTTGGGGGGCGGGGTTAACGTCGTTTTTCCGCAGTACTGGAGCTCAGACGGTACTCTTTACAGGGACTTGGATTTGGCAGTGAGGAATTTCTTGGCCTATGCCCTTCCTGATACCAACCAATGGCTTTTTCTTTCTCGAATTTCCAGAGTCGCCTGCTCGGGGAATCGAACCTGGAATTCTTGGTTACTGTGCAGTTGCACTAACCATTAAGCCACGGCTCCTTAGTCTTTAGTTACATTTATCCCCGAAAAAAGACATCAAGTCAGTTCTTTGAAACTCTTATCCCCCAATCAAAGCTTTAGCCAAGCTGTCCCTAGAATCCATATGGATACCCTGAAATGATAAGATGTTTAGTCAGCTGGCGAAAAACAGATTGATAGACTAGTGTGAATAAGGCAGACAATTAACTTTTCACCTTTCAACTAAACTTTGATAGTAACTTTGTTTAGGCTAACAAAAATAAAATTCTGTGTTGGCGGGTCACCAATCTGGGTGTCTCTGTCCTAGCTTGAGTAGTTGTCATCCCATCAACAATACTCAAAGGTTTCTGGAAGGTAAAAAAGCAAATGGGGGAAAGGTTTGTCCTGTGTTTATTTCATCTTAAGTAACTGTGTGTATTTGTTGCTGCTTGACCTTACATATTTAAAAGGAAAATGCATAAACGATATCTCAGTGATCTATCCTATTTTGTCTCCCATAAACTACATACAACAGATTGGCTAATGCTTATTGTTTCCTAAGTAGCTAACCATTTAAGAAAAGGCCAAATTGGCTTTGGTAAAATAATGTAAAAAGTCTTTTGTTTGCTCACTTGAGAGAAAACTGTAGCCCAGCCCAAGCATTTTGTTGTCAGCAAATATTCATTTCTAGAGAGCTTCTTGGTCTTTACCTAGCAAGGAACAACTTGCCTAATCCACAAACTATTATTGTTGTACTAATATGTTTGCCATTTTATATAGTTATCATCTAAGCTTCAAACTGACCTTTATCTAGAAGTGAGACTGATTAAAACCTCAAACTTATCTCGCAGTGTTTCTGATTAGTTACTTCATACATTTTCCTTCCATCAAAAATAAAATTGAAATAATAAATAAAAATAAAAATGAAAACAAATTTTAAAACCAGTTGATTAATTAATTAATTAGTTTCAATATATAAGTCAAAAAAGAGTTTGATTCCTACAACATTGTTTTGCACCGATCTGTGCCACATCTTCAGGTTATATTTTTCGTTGTTATTTGTTGCTAGATGGGGCTGAAATACCTTTATCAGAAAAGTGTTTTGCAGTACTTCTGGTGAGTTTGAGTGTTAAACAAACGGTAGAAAATTTATAATTTTTCCAGCTACTGGCTCCTGCAAAATGTTAATCGACATGGTTATACATATATATGCCATTACAAAGTAATGTTTTTGGAACGAAAACAAGATTATCCAAGACATTTAACGTCTCCACTACTAAACAGGCCCCGAATTCTGGATAAGTTTCAGACCTTGATGAAAATTACGCAGATTTAAAATACCTAAGATATTATTTTAATGGCTTTTCTGCTGTACTGTTTTTTGTTGGACACCTGAAGAAAATTGGAATGTTTGGTAGGTACGTGAGTCTGAAATGGTAGGTGTACTCTACGCTTATCGGGGTACATTCATGTTGATAAAACCTAATGATTGGGTTAGAATAATGGAAATTATCTTTGTGTTTCATGATCAATTTGTCATTTGGCAGCTTTGGTGTCATGTTGGGTAAGTCACTCTGTTACGATGATTAAATTTCTTAATATCCTAAATTAAATTATTGTGTAATTGAAAGTCTTCAACAGGCACTCGTCACATTTAAGACATTTGAATGCTGAGATGAAAGTTAAACCTTTTCTCATCAATACGAAAAACCATGGAAGAATCAATATAAGTATGCAATATTTTGTCCCTGCATCTGCAAATCAATAACAACCCTTTTACAATTGTTTTTCTTCTGAAAATTAGAGGACACTAATACATTATATGGTAGCTTCCATAAATTCCCTACTGTAAGGAGAGCTTCTAAATAAGTGTAAAGCAATATAGCATTAAGGTCTGTGAAGAAAGAAAATTTATTTAAAAAAATATTAATTCATTTTAGACTTTGAAATGAGTCCATATCATGGAGAAGGGTACAACAGTTAAGTGGTAGAGAGCTCTAAACCTGAGCATTTCGTAAAATAAACCTACCATTGTCAAAGGGATTTTTCTGAAGTAGTTTCACTGTAACACAAAAATATGTCACAAACTTAGTATTCATGTAAATGGATAAAGAAAATTACTGTCCCTACTACTGCAATTTATGAGCTTAATATTACAAGTATTTGGAGTTTCCAACCACTTTTCTGCCCATTTTGTACCCGCCTGTACATCCAATTTAAGATTAATAGTAAACTGGAAATGTTTAAAGCAATAGGGATTTACAGCAAAACCAAAAATTGTTTGTAGAAACAGAGTATTTGTTAGTAACTGTCTTAACTTTCAGTTTCACAGGACTACAATGACAAGAAAGGAATAATGTTTTGATTGAAAAGATTTTTACATCAACATCGTTGGTGTAGAGATTATGGAGAAAAAACACCCAGCATGCCATACCCTGTTAAAGACCTTGGATACAACAAGAGATCGACACCATCCTCTAAAGTTTCATTCACAAATTGTTGGATAGGATTCACGAGGAGAGTAGGTGATCAGCAGTAGAGTTCATGATTAATATGAATATAGAAACCAATGTATTCAGGACAATGCCTCTATATCATTCTTACAAGGTGGAATTATATTAAGTATCTTCCAGCTAGATGGGAACTATTTCTATTCAAGGCAAAGACTGAATGACTTAAGACATATAAGACTGAAACTTCCAAAAATCTGACGTTTAGACAACGACAGAAATTATGTCAAGGTCATAGGCCTTAGAATGATTAGGTTAGAAATAACGTTTATCAATTGATGTTGGAGTTATGGCCATAAAGTCAAGAAAGTCTGTGTAAGAAGAAAACACAGAAGAAGATGCACCTGAATCATCAAGAGTAGATTGATTAGTACAAATAAGTAAATCGAATGTTAGTATTCCTCTGGAAATTACTTTAAATGCTAAATATCACTATTTTACAGGCAGGCTAGGTGCATAACCTTTGTTTAATAGTAAAATTAGCAAAGGTTACAGGAGCTGCTTGCGACATCTGATTGACTGGTCAAAGTAATGTAGTATCATTGGCCCACCATTATCAAGTAAAATGAAAATCGAAGTCTCACTTGATTTGTTCTTATATTTATTGTTTCACTGAGCAACTGGTTTTAGCTTCAATTTTTGATTGAAGAACTATATCCATGAGAAGAGGCCCACATAAACCACTTTTTCTTAAGGGTGCAAAATACTGACAACAAATTCAAACTTTTTATATTGCCGGGTTGATCAAACATACTAAAATGCTACATTCTTCAATCTTAAATATTTGCCATAGATGAAAAGACAACAACCTTTTTCAGCCCTGGCAGTCGTAAAAAATTGTTTACGAGTTGAGTATAATTTACAGATATTCAGCAAGGCATGGGACAAAGGTGTCTTTTTTCATCAGATATATTCAACCTTTACAGTAGAGTATACTTAAAGATATTGATAACGTCAAGGGCATTATAACAGGTGTGTATAATATGAATAACATTATGTATAGCGATAAAACCCCACTTGTTGCAAGTTCTAAAGAAAACCTTAAAGAAATGTTGAATACAGTAGATAGATCAAGTAAGAAGAAAGGTCTAACAGTTAATGTCAAGAAGACAGAATTTGTTTATTAGCAAAACAAAGTGCCATCAAAAGGTAAAATTTATGTTGGAGGTAAGGCGATAATACAAATTGATAAGTTTAATTACTTAGTTAATATAATAACATATAATAAACACATGGCGTTACAGGGAAGTAAACAGAATGATTGGTGTGGCAAAGAATGCATTCTGGAATTTAGATAAGATTTGTAGAAAAAGGAAATGTAGCATAAAGACTAAAATTGGGTTGCTTAAGTGGTATGTCGATTCCATCCTGTTGTATGGAAATGAATGTTGGACGATTTCGAAAACAATGCTTGGAATCAAAATTATCCTGTCTTCTTCCCCATATACCCCTACTGTATCTGAGAGACGAGTTCCTGGGAAATCACGTATGGAAACGGAAAGAGAACGAATTAAAAATATGAGCTTTTAATTCAGTAGGAATGGAATCTGAACTTTGAAAGGCTGAAACAGAAAAGCTAGTGGATATCACCTTAAATAAGGATTGCAAAGGCAGGAGTATAGCTACTGGACTCAAATTAAAAGCAGGCAACTATGCAATTTTTAGTTACGCTATCATTATATTATGCAGTCTATCATGACAAGTATTTTATTTGTTTTATAGTATCATTTATAGTAAATTAGAGATTTTAAGCCTTTGCTTGCATGTTAAATACACCACTTGACTGGGCGTTTTCTCTTATCCATATAAATTACTTTTCAAAATATAAGCAGAATAAAAAAGTATTATTATATTATATTATGTTAAATATCTATTATTATTTTTCTTCCTCTTCCTCTTCTAACTTTTCCCTTTACAAGCGTCAACTTTAAAAATGCATCTTCTCCACCCAATGTGTTCCTGTGCATCCTTCCTGGTAAATCATTTTAATGTCGTATCTTATCTTCCTTGATGTTCTTACTCCATCTGGGTTTTGGGAGTCTTTTTTATGGTGTCCTGGTATTTTCATTTCTATGCATTTCTTTCGCACAATTGTTCATCTCATCGTCCCCCATTGTCGAACCGTCTGAGCTGATACTCTTGCAGCTTTTTGGAGCCCTATGCAATAATTATCTTCTGATCTTTTCATTTCAGACCTCTACTACACTAAAATCTCTTTTGATGTTTTCGTTTCTAAATTTGTCTTTCTAACCACACACTTTTCCCGCAACAACATTCGCATTTCTGCCACACCTAAATGAATTTCCTGACATTTCAGTAATGCGTGCTATCTCCATCCTATTTCAATAATGCAGTACCAGTTTTCTTAAAAATTCTGAACTTTATGGACTCAGAGGAAACCATAGATGTAAGAGCTTTATCATGTCATGAGTCGTAAGCTTTTTCCGAGCTAAGTTTCAAGAGATACTTTTCCCACCTTCAGGCTACTGAAATGATTAGATACGGCTATTTTATACTTCGGTAGTGCGGACGTGGGTGTTGACAGGGCTATAGTTGTTTCGGGAAGTGGCGTCTTCCAGGTACTATGCCTTGCTTATTTCCATATTCGCTGCTAACCTTCATATCTGAAAGCCGTTCCACTATCCGCAACCTGTGGACCATGCGGATGGGAGTTATCATCACCACAACACAAATATTTATTAAAAGTTGAATAAAGAATTTGTTGTATAAAGAAAATGTTGTTGTATTTTGCATGCTGACCTGCAATAAGCTGTGTTGGCGATTGCGATGGCTGGCACTGACTTTAAACATAACAGGTTTAAATTGTTTTTATAATGAGTTTGGAATGTTTATTTACAAAAAAAACGAAAGAAAAATATGTTGTTATACTTTGAATACTTACCAGAAATTTACTGGGTTGACAATTGGGATAGCTGGCACTGACTTTAACCATCGTAGGGAAATTGTTTTTGGTAATGAGTGTTGCATGTTTATAGAAAGAACAAAACGAAAGAAAAAGACATTGTTGTATTTTGAATACTTACCTGGAATGCATTCTTTTTGGCGATTGCGACGGGTTGCACTGACGTTAACCATAGTGGGGAAATTGTTTTTGGTAAAGAGTATGAAATGTTTATTGAAAGAAGAAAGTGGAAGAAGAAAATATTATTATATTTGAATATTTACCTGCAATGCACTGTGTTGAGGATTGGAATGGCTGCCACTGACTTTAAACAAAGTAGGGAAATTACATTTGGTAAAGAGTGTGGAATGTTTATTGTAAGAAGAAAAAGGAAAGTTAAGGGCTTCCTAAACGATTGTTTATGAATAATCCGTACTTTATGATCTGTCACAAAATTTGTACAGATTTACTGATCTTGAATCAAACTCTCTATCAATAATGTTACCTTTGTTTGGCTCTTAGTGTTATGCTGGATTTTTTATCAAGTCCAGGGTCATGCTTTCTTGGTTTTAGGATGCCATTTGCAGTAGACGTTGATGCCAATAATTAGGGTTGTGGGAGAATTTAATCTGAAATTGTTGGTTACAGTAAACATCCTGTGGCCCATTAGTCTACA
>RDPX01000072.1:974027-1014573 GCA_003991215.1 Morbakka virulenta
TCTATTATCAGACAACCTCACATACGCAAAAATGGTATGTGAAGATGAATATTATGAAATATAATTTAATTTGGTACTTAGAAGAAAACAAATAAATGAAAAACTTTTAGCTTCAGTTATCCAATTTCGTTGTTTGTCAATACGAAGACCACCTTTGGATTGATCTTCATTATAAGTAGACAAGGGGTATGAAGGTTTAAGAATTCCACTTATGCATCTTCATTTCAGTGCAAGACTCTACTGTTGATCTCTTCAACATGATATTTGTTCAGTTCCATCAACAAGTATTACTTGTATCACTGATCCACCATACAGAGCAATAGAATGTCAATATCAAGTTGACAAGTAATATTTTGTGGTGACATAGTAGAGTTATTGTATCTGTACTTATTATTCATAGTTTTGCTACTTAACAACTGGAAACAGACTGGAAATGTAAAATACCATTTGTCTGTACGAAAAAATTATTTTCACGAGGCAAAACAGTACCTCGAAATTTCGAATCATTAACTTATATGTTCAAAATTTCACGGCGGCGTTACCAGATAAACAGAACGAAATATCGAAATGAATTTGACACCTTGTTCTGTCGAAATTTGTTTCCTTGTATGTCCCATTATGTTACCTATGATAAATGTTGCTTTTGTTTGTCAAAAGTCAATTTGGATTGAGTATTTGAATTATGCACACATAATTACCTACAAGTACTGTTAATAATAGAATATATGTTAATGTAACTTGGAGGTATTGGCAAACATTTACCAGTCTTCCTATAAATCCACAAGTGCGGATTTCGAGTATTTCATACAAAATTTGCAAACATTCACTTGCTTTTACCTCAAAAACTACTAAAGATAATGAAGTAAAATCTTTTATTTGTTCTTTTTACATTGTTTTACACAAAGTTTGTAAAAAATAATAAAATTCGAGACTTAAGGGGTATTATGGTTTGGTTATCTGTTACACCAGTTTTTAAGGTAATGTTTGTCCCAGCCTTTCAAAGTGTTTTTAGTTTTCGAAGTTTGATTTGGAAGAGTTGTAGTGTTCGTTTTCCCTCTGGAAATCCAAATAATTTCCTGGCCATAAATCAGTCGATTAATAAAAATATCATAAGTTTTGCATGTATGCTTTAATAAGCTTCATAAAATACGCCACGATGTAAAAGAGAAAGAGACAAAGAGACAAAAAGACAAACGGACAGAGAGACAGAGAGAGACAGAGAGAGAGACAGAGAGAGGGACAGAGAGAGAGAGACAGAGAGAGAGACAGAGAGAAAGAGAGAGAGAGAGAGACAAAGACAGAGACAGAGAAAGAGACAGAAAGAGAAATTAGAAGAATAAGAACGGACATTTGCTGTAAGACTTGTCTGTGCGAACTAACTTTGGGAAAAAGTAGTGTATAACCGGATGCTACCGCGCTCATAAAATTAACTTACTTGCAGAAAGCCTGGACATTGTTTTGGAAAACGATTAGGCTATGTTTTGTTGAACAAGTGACGGAGGGCAAGTTTTATTTTCCCCACCCTCTTTCTATTGCTATCTTTATTTCCGCTTTAGAAATAGAATTACAAATTAATGTGAAAAAGATGTAAATGGGCATAAAAGATAGAAGGTATTATTCTACTTTATAACTAAAACATCACAGAAAGAAATTTGTTCTCGGTACTTACCTTACCTGATCGGGCTGATTGCCCGGGCCACTCTGATTCGTTGTCTATATATGTCCTGATCCATCATTGCTGTTTGCGTTTCTGTAGCAGTTAGTCCAGTGTCTTCACATATCAAATCCAAATTTGTTTTGCAAGGTCTTTTCGTAGGAGTATGACCATGCATTGGCTTCCAAAGTAGCACGGATGAGATTAATTCGTCTTTGCTACGGTAGCAATGTCCAACAAATTTCATTCGTCTTTCCATTATGGTGTCGCTAACTGCCGGTATGTTCCTGTACAATTTTGCTAAGGTCGGATGCTCGGTCCAAGATTTATTGAGAATCGCCCTCAACATCCTAGTGTAGGAACCATCTAGTTTTTTCATTTGATCTTTGAGAAACGTCCAAGTAGTCGCTCCACAAATTAAAACTCACTCAACCACGGCTAGCAAGAAGTTTCTTTTATGGTTGTTAGGTAAGGTCGATTTCCAAATACGTATCAAGTTATCAACTGTTCCCCAAGCTTTTGCGATATATATATCAATATCCTTAGTTGTTGAAGCGATTTCGCGTCCAAGGCAAGTAAAATTATTCACTTTTTTTAACGGAATATTGATTGTAGTTGCGACGCCTGCTTGGTTAATGTTCATCAGTTCCATCTTTTTCGCATTTACATGGAGTCCGATGATAGAACCAACTTCCTACTGGAATTGAAAAGGTATTTCAGCGTTAAGAATTTCATCTGCAAATAGCGCCAAGTCACCAGCGTAATCTGCATCAGTTATCTTAACAGATGGATATCTCCTGCTCCGGGCCTTGTAAAGTACATAACCTAAGGACTTAGGTTTTACACTTTGAAATTTGAAATTTGAAAGAAAATTTGAAAGAAAGGCATTAGAAGTAGGACGATATTCGTGTACAAAAATTGTTGCTGATAATCATCTCAATGCGACTAAACAATCAATGCAGGTAGTAATTGGTATAAATACATAGATAATTCATGAAAGAAAGAAAGAAAGAAAGGTTCTAGCGAGCAAATAATAAATAAAATAGTTTGAAAAAGAGGTGTAAAATTCATTGATCTCTGCACCTAAGCATCCTTAATCAGCTCTTCACTACGTCAGCTGTGACACAATAAACAAAAATTAAATTCCTGATCAAATCATGGTTCTGCATTGCGTGATGAGTGAGACAGGCTTTTGTGATGTGAAGTCAACCATACAATATTGCAACTACGCAGGTGATATTATGCAAGGTGGAACTTTTAAAGACTCTCGATTAGAGGAGTAAAGGAGGTAAATCTAGTTTTTAGAAGAGCTAGTGCAAACACTGCTTAGCCCTGCTTAATAAGTAGATAACAAATTTACAAAATATGATCGTGATACAGCAAACGTATTACAAATCACACCTCCTATTTAAATAAGCCCCTCATATGGCGCCACCTCAAAGTCCTTTCCTCAAGTCGATTGCAAATCAGCTGATTTCTGCCTATCAAAAATTGTCATCAATCAGTTTGGTCTCTCCAATGCTAGTTGTTAGATATAAGAGGAAAAGGGAAATTGTAATTTTTAATTGGGTTTTGATTCACATTCTTTTAAATTCCCCCATGTATGACCTATACGCCTAGTGAAAAAAATCACCTATTAAATATGGATTTGCTGTGCTAGGAGATATTCTGTCTCAAATCCAATGAACCACTGCTACATTCGGTGTTGTTGGCTATGCAATCTTAGACTCCAATTCATTTTTATTAGCTATAATTATGTTAATATTTACAGTCAATCTTATCAAGTGAATATATGAAAAAGATTTGGATAAAAAAGACGACAAATATAACACAAAATGTAACCCTTTGCACTGAAGTAGCTTCCACACTTGTTTAAATTGAAAGAAATAAAAATTTTAAAAAAAGTACTGATGACTGAATGACATAATTAACCTTGTTCACAAAACAACTTTGTGAATACTTTTGTTTTTATTGATTTATCTTGACTGACTGGCTCTTTAACCTACCAGCTAAAACATTTGTCGAATCTCTCTTATAACTTCACTTGTTAGGTTTCTAGGAGAAATTTAGAATGTGGATGGAATTAGATGAGCTTAGTTTTACCATGAAAAATCTTTAAACACACATTAACAGGTTGTATTATGTACAGCAAAATTATTGTTCTACGATTGTATGAGTACAAGAGAAAAAAAACCATAGAGTAAACAGTGTCAGTTGGAATTTGCAGTAGGTTATAGACTCTCTGAGAAGTGTCTCATACAACTAATATTTTGGTGTTAACCACAAAATATGATATTATCAAAGAAAATAATCTTACATCCCAGTACAAGATCTTTTAACTCTTTCTTGCATGATATGAGTGGTCTTTGACATTTGTTGATTTCGTTAGATGGCTTCAAGACTTAAAGCAAGAGAAAAATTTGAAGCTTCAGGATTTTAGATAAGATTGTTTTTAGTGAAAAGAATCAGCACCTTGTCATTCAATATTGGGTTTGCCCATCAAATCCATCAAGAAATTATTCCCACAATCAAAGTAATACTTAACTGGATTTTTACCTATTTTACAATATTTATTTATTTATAATGAATCTTTATACAGGATAAAACACTTCAACAAAAAGATATACTGTTATCAATGTCCGTCCTGTAAAATTAAGATAAAAACTACTTTAATAGAAATTTAAACGATTTAAAAATAAAAACTGATTAAATTTAAAATTGTTTAACTGATAGTTTAAAATAATTAAATTTTTTTATCTTTCTCACATCCATTGGTAGCTCATTGTAAATTTTCGCGCCAGTAAACGAAACTGCTCTTTTTCCATATTCTGTCCTCATTTTTGGTAGTCTCAAGGAAAGATTGTTATTACGTGTACCGTGATTGTGCTGAATGAGTTGATAATATTCACCAAACTGTTCACATATGTCTTTAACCATGCACTTACGAACGAAGTAACAGAGATGACGTTTTGTTACGTTTTGAAGGCATGGTAATTCAACAGTACAGTCTCTTTTGTTTTCGGAGATAATCTTTAAAGCACGACTTTTCAGCATTTGTAACGATTTCAGTTTTGNTTAAAATAATTAAATTTTTTTATCTTTCTCACATCCATTGGTAGCTTATTGTAAATTTTCGCCCCAGTAAACGAAACTGCTCTTTTTCCATATTCTGTCCTCATTTTTGGTAGTCTCAAGGAAAGATTGTTATTACGTGTGACGTGATTGTGCTGAATGAGTTGATAATATTCACCAAACTGTTCACATATGTCTTTAACCATGCACTTACGAACGAAGTAACAGAGATGACGTTTTGTTACGTTTTGAAGGCATGGTAATTCAACAGTAGAGTCTCTTTTGTTTTCGGAGATAATCTTTGAAGCACGACTTTTCAACAAGACGTTTGCTATGCTTAGCTGTATGTACAGAAATATATCATCTATAGGTGTATGTGTATACAGAATGTATAGACATTTGGAGCATAGGATGAATAGAGATGAATTTCTGACCCTTTTCTTGGACTGTTGATGATTTTTATTCAAAAATAGTCATATATTTAAGCAGAGTTGAAAAAATTTATTGTACATTCCTATATTCAGGAGGGATGTTATTTTCTTTATACTTGTTATATACTTGTTCATATTAACACCATCATATCAGCTTTTATGGTTTTATTGACCCAAAAATATGTAACATTTACTAAAAAGTGAAAAAAAAACAAAACATTTTCTCTAGTAACTAAGCGTGACACTACATATGCAGGAAAGGTTACTATTTGAAATTTGTTATATTTAGCTCAGATGGTTTTCAACATCAAAGCCGTGTGTCTCTAACAAAACAGACAGCTGATGCTATATTTTATTCGTTCTCTTTTTTTTACATTGACTTTTTGCAATGTGGTAACTACCATAAATATATACGAGTAGAAAGGTTTCACCTGCCTAAAAATTATTTTCACTCAAAAACCTCTTTTCTCTGTTAATGTAAAATTCAGTTTATATGATACCTGGATGTATATTAGTACATACGTTTCAAGACTTTTCGAAGTCTTGAAAAAGCATTCAATATAAACTGCACTCGATCGTACTAGCTTAGCACAAATTTGACTGATACGCAACTTGCATTATCACACTGCTCAGCAAGATATGGTACTTAATTAAATCCCTCCATATCTTAATTCATACATTTATGCCTTCATATCAATTTTGATTTATTTATTTTCTACTGATCTGTGTCACACATTGAGACCATCAAGATTCCACCACTTCCCCTTAGAAATATTAAAGTAAGAAAAAGTGAAGTGTGCAGGAGATGCAAATTACAGTTACTAAAGACATTGCAGAAATACAGCTTTTGTAAGCAATAATGGAATACAGTTAATCACCTTGGGGTAAACGTAGAGAAAATAGAATTTTTACATCTTAATTCCCGTGCAAGTACTGTTACAATCAGGCTAAACACAAATAACCTTTGTAACAAAATTACTTCTTTCTATTCTCATAGTTAAATAGGACAGTACGGCAAAAACATATATCAGGTATAACGAAAGCTAATCGCACAAGAACTCTACACTTAGTCATCTTTTTTAAAGCACAATTTAATATAGATAAATTACAAGTGGCGAAAGGGTGAGCTTGTGAGGTTACAATCAAATCAATCAATCTGGGTGCCGTGCTAGAATCCTGGCGTAGGAGGCAGCCATAAAAGCCTTCTCTTGACGGTTCTAACCATACCCAGAAAGTAGTTCTTTGCTTCCCCCTTTATCTTTTTCCTTCCACACGGCCAGTCAGCACAACCTCTTCAAGCCTCTCCTTCCTCATCACATGCCCTACAAACCGAATCTTCCCGTTCACGATCGTCTGTAATAAACATCTAGTAGTCCCTGCCTTACGCAGAGCGCCCACATTGGTTATCCTATCTGTCCATGATACCCTCAACATTATCCTTAGAAACCACATTTTCACTACTCTAATCCTGTAAGTAGTCCAACTCTCCCAAACCATAAAGTAGACCTGACCAAACGTAGCATTTAAATAGCCTAATTCCAGTTTGAATTGTCACACTACTTGACCGTAGAACCTTCTCCAACTTTTTGTAGTTTGTTTTCACAATGCCAATTCTTTTCTTTACTTACACCTCTAATCTAGTGTCTGCTGAAAGCAAACTACCCAAATAAACAAATTGGTCAACTTTCTCCAGTTCTTGTGAGGTTACAACTATCCCAAACTTTTCTAATCAAGTAAATGTTGTCGGTATCAAAGCAAAGAAAATTTGATATCTGCGCAATGCCAAATAAATTTTGATAACGAAAATGCGTCTTCCGAGGATTTCAGAAACTAAAAATTCGGTAAACATTTGCACAGGGCACTCATCGTGTTTCCATCGCGATCATTTACAAGAGCTTGGTCCCTTTGCATCCCGACTTTAAGGTTGTTTTACCGCCGATTTATATTAATGCCATTGGACATAGACGTTTTCATTATGAAATAATGGTTGACTTTGAGAAAGAAAAATCGTCATTACTTCAAATGTAACAAGTGAATAATTTTGTACACACTTGTGAGTTAACGCGCTCAGGCGAGGCTAGCAATGCAATTATATATATATACTTTTGATATAAATAGATTAAAACAAATGAGTCATACATAGTAAGTTTTCGTGATCTGACAGACATTTTGTAAAACTATTTTTACCAGCACATGTATCTGTTTACTTCAACTTTTCCCTATCACTTCACACTAGATCTTAGAGGATGACTTGCTCGACGAATGATTACAATTTAAGCTGAAGAAAAAAGTAGAGAACTATTAGCAAGGTTTCAAATCTTCCATTTCACATTTCGCATGAGTGGCAGATTACCTGCTGCTTTTTAAAATTTACAAGTCGATAAAAAAGTTACAATGTATGAAAATAGAAATGAAATGAGGAAGTCTAAGCACACTGCAATCATGTAAAAGTTATGGTACGATATGATAACGTCCTTGTGAACATTCATTACATTTACAAAAATTTCCACATCTCTACTTAGAAATAAACTGGTATACAATTTGTAACAATTAAAAAAAAAAGAATACATATTGCTAATATAATACTAACAGAGCACTTTCTCTGAGTACGTAAAATCGAAAAAAACGTTGGTTATTTTAGCAGGCACTGTTTTCTCTTCCAGTACTTGAAAGATGGAAACAACGTATTTCTTCACAGAACTCTTTAATTCGTATTACGTGTGTTTACAATGAGAACCTAACAATAGTTTAGCTGTAAGAACAAAACTGAGGTTCTCATAGCTTTACAAATCTGTATGTTAAAAATAACATCTGAATATAAGTATCCTGAAGGTCGCTACTATTTGTCGGAACCTCAGAACATTATTTAAGCCTGTACTCGAATTTAACATTCCTTGACCGCCTCTCCTTGCTATATTTGACTCAATAAGCGTAAACATATCCACAAAACACATTTTTGCTTCTCTTCCCTAAGAGCACGTTACTAATCTGTATATACCAGCGAAATTAATGAACAGTGTATAAAAACCTACACAATTTCTTCAAGTACCTATGAAGATTTTGTTTTCATGAATGTGTAATAATAGAATATTTGTTTGTGCTTTTCATAAAGGGGCCCCATATGTCCATGGTGATGAGCTACTCTGTCCATGGTACTGTTCATGATAGTCAATTAAGTCACTTGGAATATGTGATGGTATGTGTGGAGAAGGCAAATGTTGTGACGGTATATGTGCTGGCTGCATGCTCATGTAGGATGGATATTCCTGATTGGCACAAAATCGATTTTGCATTGTTGGGGCTGAATGATATCCTCGAAACATACTTCCTCCAGCAGCACATGGATTGAGAACTGGTGATGACTGATAGTTTCTCTGCTGAGAGTGTACGGTATCATTGTATGTACAATTAGATTTAAGTGGACTCCATATTGATTTACTTTCATACAGCCGTGCACTTGTGCTGCTAACTACACAGGGCAACGATGTTGATGAAGTTCCAACAGGTGATTCAGGTGTGTTGGAGCGTGAAGGAGATGATTCTTTGCTCAATGCTTCTCTCGTTGGACTTTGTGGTTTAGATTTCTTCCCTTTTTCTTTTTCCTGCTTTGCCTTCTGTCTGTGTTTAGCTCTTCTATTTTTAAACCATACCTGAAAAGAAGAAAGGCACTGATCATTGAAAGTATTAAAAAACTTGCATACAAAATACTACAAATAACATATATAAAATAATGTAAACAGTATATATATATTTCATTTACTTTGGACAAATTATAGGAAAATTAGCCAAGTTACATGTGGAGGTTGTCATTTAGGTAAAGGATTTAAACCAAACAATCTTTTCTGTATTCAAAGCATTGCCTATATTTTCATAAGTTTTATACCTTGATGATTTTTCTGATACATTGTATTAAGATATATCATGATGAGGATTTGTTACTAATGAAATCTGAAAAATCAGAGGATTCTATTACTTTAATTAATCTTTAAGGATTTACTTCCTTCTTTTTTTGGTCCTTTAAGCTAAGCTTGAAGATATTTTTATGCAGAGGTTATACATATCTATCTGTCTATCGATCCATCTATCCATCTATCTACCTACCTATCTATCTATCTATCTATCTATCGATCTATCCATCTATCTATCGATCCATCTATCTATCTATCCATCGATCAATCTATCCATCTATCTATCTATCTATCTATCTATCTATCTATCTATCTATCTATCTATCTATCTATCTATCTATCTATCTATCTATCTATCTATCTATCTATCTATCTATCTATCTATCTATCTATCTATCTATCTATCTATCTATCTATCTATCTATCTATCTATCTATCTATCTATCTATCTATCTCTCTATCTATCTATCTATCTATCTATCTATCTATCTATCTCTCTATCTCTNATCTATCTATCTATCTATCTATCGATCCATCTATCTATCTATCGATCGATCCATCTATCTATCTATCTAACTATCTATCTATCTATCTTTCCATCTATCTATCTATCTATCTATCTATCTATATATCTACCTATCTATCTATCTATCTATCTATCTATCTATTTATCTTTCTATCTATCTTTCCATCTATCTATCTATCTATCTATCTATCTATTTATCTACCTATCTATCTATCTATCTATCTATCTATCTATCTATATAAATGTATATAGGTGTATGGTGCTGATGGCAGATTGACATTCTTTCTGATGTTACTGGAGAAAATTATGTGCTTTTTTTATTATCTTAGTATTGTACATTGTTCTTTGTTCTTCTCTTTCACCATGTTGTTTTAGATCTTTGTAGCAGAGGGAATGCTGAGTGCTGGGTACCCGTAACACGTGTGGAAAGCAGCCACTGCCAGTTACAAACTTGAAACTTCTGTTACCAACATGGCTATTCTTCTGTCTGTCTCTTCTTTCAAATTCTAAAAGACTTCTTCTGTGCCTTTTTAATGTATCATGTCTCGAGTCGTGTGATGTAAGAGTTTTTCGGGTTTTTTATTTTATTTTTTTTATTTTGTCAAATAAGCAGCATTTAACATGTAACTGTTTGGAGTTTACGCCTAATACTATATATATATACAGAGATCAAGTTGGTCCTACTCATAAAAAAATCAAGGCCTGTCATTATGGAAGTATAAAATAGCTGTACCAATCCAATCAAATATTAGTCTTCCTAAGCAAAATCGCACAGTTAAATACTCATCAACTATCATCCTTTAGCCGGGCCAATTTGTTCTCAAACCTATGTAAAATCTTGTAGCTTTATCAAAAATGTGGGCTGTGTTTGGTGTTCGAAACGCAAGTCTGCTCTGGATAGCAAATTTAAATCGACTCACTTGTGTTAAATGTGAAAAAAAAGAAAAAACAAATATACTTTTGAGTCAGAATATGCAAAAGCAATCGCGATTCATGATTTTAAAATAGGATTATCATGCAAATACTTGTAGAGTGGGATAATCATGAATATAATTAAATTAGGATCTCATATTAAGAGAAGTAATATAGTAATGATTGCTTTATCATGCAGCGCTTTATCCAAACCCGAAAAATTCAAAACATATTTACAGACAAACCAGGTCAACTGCATCTACGGTACGTCGGAAAAATTTCTTAGGTGGATTTCTCAATGCCATAAAAATGGTCTTCTGCACAGGCATATTATAAGCGGTTTTCTCAAGAAATAAAAAGTTCAGTGGAACGCAATAATAGGTCATGTTCAGCTTGTGTTACAGCCTTATCCATATAAGTTGGTTTAGTTAAATAAATATAGAATAGAATGATTAATTTAGTCTCAGTAAAATTACGTTCAGACGAATTACTGTTGTGACGAATGTGTCCTTTTGTTAATATCTTAACTAACCAATTTGTAGACTTATACGAACAGATGGTTTCTTAAATCCCCTAATGTAAGGTTCACCTAATGTATTTCTAACTTCAATGCATGAGGTTTGAAATGTCTTAATATCATAGCTGACTTCCGCTCAGACAGTACAAACAAATCCTGCTGTTTTATTTTACCCATTAAATTGAAAATGTTACCCTTTGTCTTTAGGGTATGCCAGCGAAATAGAGGTATTATTGTTTTATTAACTGGCAAGCTTGGTAAGGATTTCTTTACTAGAAAACCTGCCAGGAAAGAAAAGATACTTCTATGTTGCTCAACAGTGTCAAAAGAAAAAAAAACACGTCAAATCATATTTTAATGATATAGTCTTTGTCAAGTTTCCAAAAGGCATTGTCAAGACTTTAAAAGGATCACTTTTTTCTCCTATCTACCCTAACAACGCCCTGCAGTGCACACTTGTACGTCTAATACCACCTTGTCAGCTTCCATTGAGTTATTGAATTTATACCCACAATAAAATACCAATTTTTCAAAGCTGACGTATCTCTGGATGTAAAATAATTTTAAATGAGCTTTAAAGTTTTTCATACTGCATATATCTGAAAAATGCATTCAAATACAGTTACCCAAGTGAATAAAATACAACAGTACAAACAAATTATCTCAAGTGGATTTTCTTTGGCAACTTACTAATGTTGCTCAAATTATACTCTGATATGGGTTGTCAAATTGTTCGTTAATTTACTGGGTTTCAAAAATGTTAATTTTCAGGCAGAGCTAGCGTCACTGTGGATCACGTATAGGCTGAGTCGCAGCCATACATTGATAATAATATTCTGATCAAAAAGATTTCAATACTTAGTACATTTATTTGTCAAATAATTTGTAGATACACTATTTTATAAGTAAAAATACTAGCAGTATTGCTATGGCCATCGGCAAATATATATATATATATATATATATATATATATATATATATATATCCCTCTCTCTCTTTCTCTTTTTCCGTTTCACTGTCTCTGTCTGTCTCTCTCTGNTAATATTCTGATCAAAAAGATTTCAATACTTAGTACATTTATTTGTCAAATAATTTGTAGATACACTATTTTATAAGTAAAAATACTAGCAGTATTGCTATGGCCATCGGCAAATATATATATATATATATATATATATATATATATATATATATATATATATATATCCCTCTCTCTCTCTTTCTCTTTTTCCGTTTCACTGTCTCTGTCTGTCTGTCTGTCTCTCTCTCTCTCTCTCTCTCTCTCTCTCTCTCTCTATATATATATATATATATATATATATATATATATATATATATATATAGATATATACATATACATATACATATACATATACATATACTTATACATATACATATACATACATACATACATACATACATATACATACATACATATACATACATACTTACATACATACATTTTAACTTTCATACATTTTCAGCACTTTAAAACTAATCAGTGAAGACTTCCCGAGAGTATCCTCAATCACTTCTGTGTGAAATCCTATATGCCCTTGCCACCAATTTGAACACCTGTTGCTACGGTCTTACGTTATTAGGAAATATTTTATATCATACAGGAAATATTCAGCATGTGGAAATTGTTACCACAATAATATGATACTAACATGAGGGAAATGAAGTCCACCAATCTTCAAACTAAATGCAGAGAACAAAAAAAACAACAAATAGGTCCCCACATCTTCAAAAAAACACACGAATGAATAACGCACACATTATTTGGGAGGAATATCAACAATTAGGTCGTTTTGTTCTTTGAAATATTCATAAGATATCCATATACGATCTAGTATGGGTATCAGTTTTGGGCAACTATCTAAATAAAATCAATCAATCCTGGAGAAAGTATATTGAGCAAGACTGTTATTGCCACCAAGTCATCAAGAGAAGAAACACCATTGTGTTCACAAATCAATTTGAATTGAAAACTGGTAGCTGAAAAATGTAAGCTAAGATCCTATTTAATCCCTAATCTTCTGATCTGTTGATGCTTGGTCTTTTTGTAAAATAGATACCTATAAACATGTGTATGTTGTTAGAATTTTATTGCCTACCTGAACTCTAGACTCCGGCAAATTAATTTTTCTAGCTACTTCTTCTCTCATAAAGATATCTGGATAATGTGTTTTTGAGAACAAATCGTCTAAAATCTCGAGCTGTGACTTCGTAAATGTGGTCCTTTCACGCCTTTGTTTTCGTGGAAAGCCTAGCAGGAAAAGAAGATCAGTATATTAACATTTCATTATTGAATCAGAAAAAGTAATCTATTTCGATATCTTAATTCATATCGATAATCTGATAATACTTTTGTCTTTGCATTTCACCCCTCGTTACGAACTTATTTCAGAGCACAGTGAGCAGCAATGGGCACTCTTTTCTGCCATCTCACCTTGCTTTCAAATTCTTTCAAAAGTATATATTTTATGTATACATTTTACGTCCACTTCAGCAGTCCTAGGTCCAGTTAAGTACAATGTAATGTTTTTGAATATCCGGGGGTTTAGGGGCTGAAAATGGAGCCAATTGAAAATGGGTCTACATTTAAACACATTAAAAATCACCTTTCTCCTACATAATCTTCACAACAAGGAACACAACAATTATAATTTGTTAATATGTGTCCTGATCTATGGGTGAAATGTGGAATAGACGTTGGTGGCATTCCGATTGCATGCTCCGGGAAAAACCTGCAGAAAAACCTGCAGGCTATGACCTAAATCGAAGCCACTGGGTCCTCCTAAACCGAATTTGCTCTGGCTATGGCCGACATGCCAGTTAAATGCAAAAATTTGGTCTGAATGGTAAACCAAACTGTGTATGCAGTGACGTGCAAATGCCTCAACATGTACTGAATTGCCGCACGATAGGTATCAGAGGTCATATCGGCACTGCTGATGACGAATTTCGAAATAGGCTGAATTATAACAAGCAACTAGATATTTAATTTGTCATACTTTTTACATAGTTATTATTAGTTTATACGAATATATATTTATAATTTGTTCTATGCTCCATGCCTCATTAATAATTAAAGAATATTTCTGATATCCCCAAAACCATATGCCTGTAAACTTCAACTCATTTCTGAACCTGACAGCAAAAATATCTTTAGTTCAATAACAACTATGATCAGGTTCCAGCCAGGTCGTGTAATTTCGAAAAAAAATAGGCACTGGGGATAATAAATTTATCTTTTAAATATAAAAGTAAGATGCAAGTGGTTATTATCGTTTATTATCTGGTTTTCCCTTTACTGTCTGCTTTTCAAAAATCAGAACAGATGAAATGATAAAATAACCGAGGTTTTCAAAAATATTAGAGTCAGTTTACGTTCGTCATTTGATCAGTCACAGTTTATTTTGTTCATGGTTGGAAATTTCTGTAATAACCCAGACCATTTCAAAACCGCAGTGCTCGAGTAAGTGCAGTGCTGACTTCAAATGTAGGCAGTTCTAATCCAAACTCAAGGAAATATAACTTTTAGTCCAAGTTTAAAAGTATCTTTCACATATGAAATTGGTAACTCAGCGTTCCAATGTAATATGTACATATATATACATATATATACATATATATATACATATATATATGTATACATACATAATTAAATAAACAGTCGAAAATAATAGAGTTCTTCTGTTGCCATTTACAGTGCTCGATGGATATCCAAAGCCAATACAAGGTAATAGAAAAAAAAATTCTGTTAAGTTCTATACACAAGTTTTGAGTTTTCACATTTACCTTGTATTTGCTTTGGATATCCACACACACACACACACACACACACACACACACACACACACACACACACACACACACACATACATACATATATATATATATATATTTTTTTTTTATTTATGCCGCTAAATATTCTTTCGTTTCGTTTCAATAACTTATGACTCATGCTTAAACTCGAATTATTTTACTTCTTATTTTATTAACGTGTTCGTGTTTTGTTGCTGGTGTTCCGTTGTCTCTTAAGATTTCCTTTTCGCTTGGCACCTGAAGCGCTCACCCAAATTTCTTAAACGCCATTGAGCAAAAATAAATGTCAGATCATGCAATAATTTTAACTCCGATTTCTGACTTTGTTCAAATGTGTTGCTAAACAAGAGTAGATGAGGTAAAAATCCAATAAAATCAGTCTTTTGCGATTTGAGTGCAATCGAGCAATTACTTCAGCCAGTGATTAAAAGTGATTTTACTTATATTTATAATAAGAACGTCAAGAACACAATGTTTCAAGTGTTGGGCATAACGTGATTTGTACAACGGACACCTTTTTTCTGGTCACTGGCTCTGATTTCAACTGGGCTCTCTCACTTCCTCCCTTATGTTGACAGAGTTGTTTTGTCTACGTTGACAATGAGTTTTAATTGATAATATATTGCCTTGCAAGAAGAACTTCTTTTGACACCAGAATGTCTGAGAGCGACCCCACACGAACACGTTAACATAATAAGTGCCAACAAGCTCTCAGTGAGATCTGATAGAAGATCGTCTGCTAAAACATTGCCAGCCAAATCCCCAGATTAGCTCTGCGATACGGAAAACCATTACTTTTGTATTTGACTGGTTCTCCTGGAAAACGAAAGGACAGAGTGAGAAGAAAACATGGAATCACAATATATTATGTTCAGCTCCTAATATGTGGAGAGATGACCTACAATGCCATGAATAAATCACAAACCTGACATACTACATAAATATACACTAGCATACGTGCATGCACACACACACACACACACACACACACACACACACACNTCTGATTTCAACTGGGCTCTCTCACTTCCTCCCTTATGTTGACAGAGTTGTTTTGTCTACGTTGACAATGAGTTTTAATTGATAATATATTGCCTTGCAAGAAGAACTTCTTTTGACACCAGAATGTCTGAGAGCGACCCCACACGAACACGTTAACATCATAAGTGCCAACAAGCTCTCAGTGAGATCTGATAGAAGATCGTCTGCTAAAACATTGCCAGCCAAATCCCCAGATTAGCTCTGCGATACGGAAAACCATTACTTTTGTATTTGACTGGTTCTCCTGGAAAACGAAAGGACAGAGTGAGAAGAAAACATGGAATCACAATATATTATGTTCAGCTCCTAATATGTGGAGAGATGACCTACAATGCCATGAATAAATCACAAACCTGACATACTACATAAATATACACTAGCATACGTGCATGCACACACACACACACACACACACACACACACACACACACACACACACACACACACAGAGGCATTCTTTCACGGAAAGAAATTAGTTTAATAGTATGTGAGCATGTGTCATTTTTCATAGACAATACGATTGACATAACAGGAAACCTCTGTAATACAACAGACATAAAGTGTATAGTACGTCTTTTGTAGCTCAATACTTCTACTATGTTTCTACTGATCAGTACTTATTAGAATCAGAGAGTTATTTTCCAATATGTACATAAGTTCACTGTTTCTGAAGCACTTGATGATATTTTCATCATGTTATTATGCTCCATACCCTTCTATTTTCATATTACTCTTTTACTTTCATAGCTTTGTATGCTTTTATCTGGTTGAAATACTCAGATTCAAACACCATATTCATTTGTTGCTTAAACCGGACGTAATTTGACGGAGAGGAACACCATACTTCGAACCAACATCAGAAAAGAAATATGTAGAGCCCAAATTGTCCTTGGTAATCTCAAACTTTGGCTTACAATAATGCTTCTTTGAAGAAAAACTGAAATCTGGAAAATAATTTTAATTCAATATTTTATTTCTATGTAAAATGTGTTTTTCCACTTATCCAACTATAAAAGTTTGGAAAAACAACAACAACCACAAAATGTTGAATTTTACTTATCACTTTCGTTGAATATGCATAGTTGTGTGTGACTTGTAGTTCGAAAAGTGACTTGTAGTTCGAAAGCAACATTTTTATTTTCCTTATGTTCAGGTAAATGATTACTGTTTTGCAACGTTGTAACTATTTTTGACTTGGTTTCGGTAACTAAGGAAAAGGATGAGTCAAAAAGGAAGCTAGAAATAGATGGATCAGAAAGGAAAGGGTTTAAGATCAGGAGAACAAAAACTGTACCTGTGCATTAACAAAAAAATAGATCTCCCACCAATACAAATCACTGGTAAAGACGTGGAAGGAGAAGTAAGAAGGATGCGAAGAAGTTTATCCAAGCTGGCTCTAACAGCTGGAGAAAAGCGACTAGTGCTCTACATAACGAACACGCGCCAGTTAAGCTGAAGGGCGAGGTGTACAAAACTATGGTTCGTCCAGCAATGTTGCAGAAGACGGAAAATGTGCCTCTTACAAAACTATAAGAAAGTCACTTTGATGTGGCGGTAATGCGAATGCTGCGCTGAAGAAAGGGCATAACAAAAAGAGACAATATCAAAAAAGAAGAGATCAAAAGAGACTTAAACGTTGCAAAAGCTTCGTAGAAGCCCCAGGGGCATCAGCTCCTCTGGTGTGGGCATGTGGAAAGAAGAGATATGTACTGTGTGGGAAGCAAATGTATGCAGATAAAAATACCAGAGCAAAGAAAATGAGGGTGACTCAAGTGCAGATGAAGGGACAACATAAAAAAAGACGAAGGGGCTCACGGGGAAGGATGGACAGGGCAGTACACGGTGGAGAAGCCATATTCGCTAGGACGATTCCTGACTAGAGAAAAGTCGATGCAAAAAGAAAGAAAAAAAAGAAGTTATAACTACTTTTGCTCTGCGATTATTAGTGGTTTGGTAAATTAACATCACTACAACAACAATAGTAATAATAATAATATATAAAAAATTATTATTATTATTATTACTATTATTACTATTTTCATTATCAACATCATTATTACACACCATCTAGTGATGGATGGGTGAAAAGCCCACATTCAGCGCCCTGCAACAAAGCAACAAGCCATGTAACTTGAATGCAGGCACATGTACTGTAGCCACATACATGATTGAGATAAAATGGATAACCAAAATGAAATAGCAACATCACATAAACCTTGCAAGTGACGCACCACAACCAGATAGAAAAAACACATTGCTTAAGAGGTTGATGTTGTGTGACAACAACTCATGACTACAGCACTCCCAACTCGTAGCCTGATAGCTAACAATACATAGAAAGACATCTTAGTACTAAGTACTAAGATGTCTTTCTTACTTAGTACTAAGTCTGATATTGCAGCATTTAATTCAGACTGGGTATTTGTTATTGCCTTGTTTGGTGATAAAAACAACAAATTGTTATTATTATTATTATTATTATTATTATTATTATTATTATTATTTACTCGATGGTGTCAATGGGCCAACATGATAATACGGGTTGATAAATGTGCCACATTCGGTAAAAAATAATTCACAGCATGATCTCTTCAATTTGAACCCAAGCTTTTTATTGATAATGAAATTCTACCTCCTGTAGCCATGGGAGATGCCTTAAAGTTTCTCGGATGTTACTATGACCTTGAAATGATCAATCGATCTCACAAATTCAAGCTTCTGTCAGTTTTACTAGATCTCCTTAAACAAATGAATTCTTTACCTATCCACCCAAAACACAAACTGCGCCTCTGTAGTGAATTTGCCCTGCCAAAGGTTTCCTGGCACCTTACTGTTTTAAATGTTTCTAAACCTTGGCTAGCAGAAAATCTCGACAACCTGGTCTCTTAATACCTACGCCAGTGGCTTGACTTGCCTATAAGTGCCACTCTTAGCTCTAATATTCTTTCCAAAAATCAATTTGGACTTAACTTGCAGCTACCTACCACAAACTTCTACAGTGGTGAGCTCTGAAGTCCCCACCAAATCATATTATCCGAACACTGTGAAAAAAAACATAATCAGAAGTACCAATATTCAACACGATATCTATAAAAACACAAAAAAAGTTTTGAAAGATGTGTAGACTAAACACAAGGAGCTTTTACAAAGTCCTCTTACTACATAAGGTACCATTCTCTCATTTCTGTTTGACGCAACGCAGCTTCAAAATATAACAAGTTTTGATGTGAAGTTCAAAGTAAGCTGCCCAAAAATATCTTCAGCTTTATCATTCGTTATTTGAACAACAACTTTGCAACTTGTAAAAATCTATCCAAATGGAACCTCAGTCTTTCTTCTTCCTGCTCTTCCTGCTTTGAACTAGAAACCCTTTCTAATGTTGTCGCCGGCTGCAAAACGTACCCTCAGGAAGGTCGATATACTTGGCGACACAACTCAGCATTACAGTATTTAGCTGAAGCTCTTAAATGTCTTGAAAGTTGTACAATATATGCTGATATTTGCGAATTCTTATCGCCATGCATTATAACTGGAGATAATTTTCGACCTGATTTGCTGCTAGTTGCCCCACAAAACAGTTATACGTACTTGTATTTGACGGTGGGGTATGAAACGAACCTTGATAAAAATTCTTTTTGCAAATATGAAAAATATCGTGCTTTGATTTGTGATTTGCATTCCAGGTTTTCGAAAGTTAGCTTCGTAAATCTTTTCATCAGCTCCTTAGGTATATTCGGTCAATCTTGTATTACGTGCAGTGAAATGTACAACGCTTTGAACATCTACAACAAACACGAGTACCTTCTTTCAACCAAACTTTCCAATATAATCATCTGCTCCACATACTACATATTCTGTCGTAGAAACCAACCATGGGCAAACCCTGAACTATTGTCATTTTATTAATTTTGTTAGTAATATATTTAATGTTGTTAAATAGCCAAGCCAATCCAAACTACCCTGATAAGTGACGTTTGTAATTGTATGTGTTCAGATGAAAAAATACAAAGTTTCCATTATTACTATTAACTCTTTGTAGAATATTGGCAGTGCACAGTGAAGCTCTTTTCTTTTCTGTACTTTAATCGTACTTGATCTTCAACTTTTCTTGGCAAAAAAGGCTGTTACTTTGATTTAGAACCTAGCGCCCCAAGCACAGTAGGAAGGACAGTGACTCACATATTCCACATCCGCTTAAGTTCAACTTTGAACCCTCCATAGTTTGTAGTCTTCTCAATATTCTTCTCAGCAATATTGTGGTCCCCAGGAATGGCACCATTAATAAGAACGCACTCGTTGGTTTCTCTAATAGCCAATTATGCCTGGCCTTCAATAAACTGGGTGCTCATATTTGATATACTTTAGGAGAAGCAGAGAATAGATGCACCCAGAACTATTATCATTCGGATGAGCATAAGTAACTTATACTGAAATATGATTTTAAGTATTTTGAAAAAGTATTTTCCTTTCTGTACTTAAATATAAGTTTTGTTATTCGATGCTCCTAAAACCCGGAATACTTAAAAAGTTATAATTATTATCCTCCTCCTCTACACCAATACCACTGTGTTATTGTCCATGATTATTTCATGGAACCAAAAATTCGATTATTGATGGTGTGACATACCACCACTTCAATAACTTTTGAGCTTATTTTGACTCGACACTTGCAGGAGATAGATCTTTTCTTACAGGCCTTTCCTATATGTTCTGGAGTGGATCACATCTACTTGTGCAGCGGTGACCATCCTGACCTTTCTTGTAGCAAACTACAACTTCAAGTATTGGTCAAAAACCCAACCAAAATAAAGATTAAATTTTTTCTTCGTCTTTTATTTGTTTCAAACGCACAGATTAAATGCATCAATTTGCATAAAATGTAATAAAATCCTGTGAAAACACATAGTGACACCAACCTGGTCATTCGTTTGATAAAATATCAAGAGCACAACTATATAGTTTTTGTACATTTCAAATCGCAACTCTTTAGCCAGCAGTGAGGTTTCAATACACTTTTTTGCTACACCTGCATGTAGGACAATTAGCTATAGACCAACGCTAGATACCAATGGAATGGTACATATGGTCAGTGGATTTATCAAATATTGACAATGATCCTACCGTCAGCACAAAATACAAGATTATTGTTTTATATAATGCTATCTGCTTTCCCAGCTGTGCCTTATCTGTTCTACTCATCAAAGAAGGGATATTCAATGGACTGTGAATTTACTCTTTTACAAGAGACAGAATTTGTCAGAAAGATAGGTGACATCGAAAAGAGAGGGTGGATGCACTTCATGGCAATTATGTACAAAATGTTTGGAAAAAGGAAAGTAAAAAACTATCCGGATTTGGTTGCTACAATTCTGGTCGTGTTTCTTATCATTGATGAGGCAAGAATGTGAAGCTTCATGTTCTGAACTGACATTTTGACTAATTTTCGGATACAAATGGATCTGTGAATAACGAACAAAAGCGCAGTGCTTTCATTGGGATCTACAATGGACCTCGGTTCAAACATATAATGGCAGCCTTCTGCTAGAGAATCAAACCAGTTAAACATAGCAAAGTGTAGAAACCCAAGAGCCACGAGTGAAAATATGCATCTGAATGGCCACTGATGGTCTTATTATCTTGTGTCTGCTCTTTTCTACTTAATTTACACATTAATTTGTTAGATAAAATGCACATAGAATAATATACTTTAATATTTGCCTTTGTGCGTCTGTCAAACACTTCAGCCAAGTACTATAAGATATTTTCGTCAGGTACTTGTCAAGTACTTAAGTATTTAGCTGGATAGACTTTTAGCTGGATAGATCCTTTCATATCTATATTTATGCAAAGTAATTGTCTGTTCCTCCTCAGTACTGATAAACTGCTTTATATATTGTGCAAATATAACCCCTGTAGACAAAGTTACATAGTTTTTCAACACATTCAATTTTGAAATTTGTTTTAAGATAGCATACAAAATATCAAATTGTCTTGAAGGAAATTCTATTTTTATACAATAGCATAATATTGCAAAACTTTGAAAACAAAATTAAAAGAAAACACGGCAACTTGTTAAAATATTTGACTGCGAAGTTTTTATTCAGCATATCAAATTAGGTAACTCAACAAGTGCAACGGTGTTTTGTTCCTAATTATTAATTTATTATCTGGAAAAATAAATAAAAATGAATTTTGGTAGCTTTACTTATGGGGCAAAAATTATTTCCACTATTATGAAACCCTTGTTTATACAATTCCTTCGCTAAAAATTTTTGTAATCCATTCATGCAAGCTTTGGTAATGTTGTTACGTATACACACAGAGTGATATTTCGGTTTTTAATCTCTCCTAAGAAAAACTCCTCATTTATTCCTGATGCCTAGTTGAACCTCTTGTTGATACCAGCCAAAAGTTCTAAAGTCAGTTAAATTTCTTGTCTATTATACTATTATCAATAGCAGTCTTGCCGACTAAATGAAACTGGGTTCAAGAAATATGTTAAACCAAATCTTTGGTTTATTAATTTAAGTTCTCTTTGTTATCTAAATAAGCAAATTAAACGACAGGAAAGAAAAATACAAGGATGGTCCATCAACATCAAATAACTTCTTTTTTGTTACATATTATTATTATTTCATAACCCTCTTCAAACTCAACTCCAAGGAACAATTATTAATACTGAAAATACTACAGAAGAACAGAAGAACAGAGGAACAGAGGAACAGAGAAACAGAGGAACAGAGGAGCAGAGGAACAGAGGAGCAGAGGAACAGAGGAACAGAGGAACAGAGGAACAGAGGAACAGAGGAACAGAGGAACAGAGGAACAGAGGAACAGAGGAACAGAGGAACAGAAGAATAGAAGAAAGAAGAACAGAAGTACAGAAGAACAGAAGCAGGAAAAAAGGCTTTTTGGTTACAAGGTCCCAAATTGTACAATGAACGTACCAGCAACCTTCGCCAGTTGGACTCATTTTTTATTTTTGAACATAAACTAAAGCAATTTTATATTTATATTTAGGCTTTTAAATTAGACAAGTTGTATCTTATCATATTTGTTTGTTATAATACTTTATTATAACATATCATATTTTTAGATAAAAGGCCCTCGTTGAAAACAGCACTTCGTGTGTTGAAGAGGTTACCCTGTGTAAACATTATTATTATTATCATTATTATTATTATTCTGAATCACACAGTAAGGGTGTTAACTTCCGGTATTGTCATCCTCAGCATCAGGCCCTTTCATTGGACTTGAGACACTAACAGTATTTTAGATACTGAAAACTTTTCGCATAATGTGTACAGTAGCCAGAAAGGCAGACTTTTGGAGGGTACCAATATGCTCTGTGTTCAGTTGCTCCAGAATTCCTTTCAACCTGGGTGGAATACTTCTCAGAGCTCCAATTATGATTGGGATGATAGTTGCTTTAACATTATTATTATTATTATTATTATTATTATTATTATTATTATTATTATATATTTTACTTTCTGCGTAGTTTATTACGTCCTTTAGAGCCGGGTACAAACAATGGTCCTGAAGCGCTAGAGGGTAGTTGTTGCTTTCTAACTTTATTGATAGTACTCTCCGCAGTGTGTGTACTGTTCCAAAGAGGGTTATTTTCTGGATTTCTTAGATGTTGATTTTACCAGGGTCGGTATATTTTTCAAATCCCTTCTTCACAAGCCCCAAAGCTCTAGTGGCCAATGGTAATGTTGTGGTCTTTGTGCTTCACATTCTGTTGATTTCAATCTCTTGGTCTTTGTATTTTGAAACCTTTTCTGTTACTTTGACACGGGTGTTCCGTTCAGATGGTATGGCCATGTCTATAAGAATGCATTCTTTGTTTGCCTTGTTCTTGATGAAGAATATCTGGCCTATTCGCTTTGATGTGTATGGGAATGTCCCACAGTATTGTGATCTCGTCATTCTCTGTGACTGTGTTGGGCTGATGTTCGTATTCTTTGTCAGCTGTCCTCATTTTGCTGCAGATCTTCCAATGAAAGTTAGCTGCCGCCTTGTTATGTCAATCTTTGCTAGGACTGGGCAGCGCGAAATGATGTGTTGAATGGTCTCCTCCTATTTTCCACAGATCCTACACTGTGGGTTTGTTCCACTCTTGATGATGCGATGTGGTACGACCTTGTGCCTAAACACTGGTCTTGTGCAACGATAATTAGGCCTTCAGTTATTATTATTAGTATTATTATTATTATTATTATTATTATCATTATCATTATTATTATTGTTATTAGTATTATTATTGTTGTTATCATCATATACTTTGATGAGTCAATAAAGTACTTTTATGATGTTCTTCTTGTATCATTTAAGCAAAAGCCACTTTGGTGGGTCTTCCTATGCCCTGATGACTAAACGCAATGTAGCCAAAAGAAAACTTCAATGCATTAATATCCTTTAATTTAATACTTTTACACCCTTATATACAAAGACAATATACATGAGCAAAAGTGAGAATGTAAAAATTACTCAGATAAAAAAAGAAGAGGATAAGAGGCAAAAAACTGCCTAGATGCAGACCGATTTGGAGCACTTTCTGATCAGAGGTCTGAAATTTCAAAAGATAAACTCTTCAAGGCACCTGTAAATGGGAGAAGTGAAATGTATAGTATTAGGGGTAAACTCCAAACAGCCAGATGTTAAGGCTTTATTTTGACAAAATAATAACANTATATATATATAGTATTAGGGGTAAACTCCAAACAGCCAGATGTTAAGGCTTTATTTTGACAAAATAATAACAAAAAAAAACCCCCAAAAAACAAACTCTTACATCACAAACATATTTTACACGACTAGAGACGCAATACATAAACAAAGTCATAGAAGAAGTGCTTCAGAAGTTTAGATAAGAGACAGACATAAGAAAGACCATGTTTTATATATATATACATATATTGATTGATTGATTAGTAGATAGATAAATGGATGGGTGGATGGATGGATGGATGGATGGATGGATGGATGGATGGATGGATGAATGGAGGGATAAAGAGAAAAATACGTAAACAGGGAGAGAAGCAGAGAAAAAATTTTGACTGGCAAGTATATAAAAATAATTAATCAGGTCAAATAGTAATTTTATATGTTTAAATACCACAATTTACTCCAAATTTACATGAATATTTTTACTTACGTACTTCGGAACAAAGATAATGGGTATTCTTTTTTTGTAATGAAATGAGTATATTTATTTTTGTATTGCCGGGAAGAAGGCAGAGATATCTGGGGACTCATTAAGTGCAAGCAAATGTATTACAGTAGTAATAAACATAATAATGCTTTTAATAGTACTAACGGACAGAAAGTATAGTGGTGTACTTGATTTAGAAGCACAAAACAATCAACAGTTGGAAAGCAGAAGGGAAAAAATCAAAGAGTGAATACTCCTTTAGACTGTATACAAATACCCCTTGAACTGGTTATAACTTTGGAATAATGTTCCTCTCACATTTTTTAAGCGTTTTTGTCACCCGCCAGGGCCCATTAGTGAAGTTTGCAGTTTGAATTATATCATAATTTGTATTGAATGTGATAAAATACAATGCACGAACACAACTGCACAACACAAAACGACACTGCGTTCCGTGTCGTGTGGTACTTCTTTTAATGTCGTGTGGTGCTGCGTTTATTGTCGTGTGACACAAAAAAATCAATGCAAATGAAGAAGATAATACCAAAATACTAGCTATCCTTATGGGATGACTGTAATTTAGCTTTTCTCCGGAAAGAATTGAAAACTCAGGTGAAAATGAATGTTTGAATTTCAGTGGGAAGGTAAATTTTGCTTTTTCTGTTGCTCACGTCAATTTTTGGCAAAAGGGTTATGTATCACCCAACAAATGCATGAATGATAATATTACGTGCATTCAACTTCTTTCAAATTAAGGAACGTAACACATATTTAAATTCCCGCCATTTTTGTTGCCAGAACAACAATCATAAGTTTTTGCTTTCTGCACGAAGACGGGCATTCACACTTGGTAAAATTTATCAGATCGTTCATGTCACACCGATCTCCCACACTTTGAGCTGACAATTAACATGGTTTCAATAAAATACGTCTGTGACTGTGTTCTTTTCTCCTCACAGCGATAACATATTAATAGGTTTAAAGCTGCTTTGCAAGAAGTTTTAAGATAACTGTCCTTTTCTCAACAGGGGTGGCTTTCAAATTAAATATACTTGAAGTAATCAATTTTGTGCAATAAGACTAATACATACCACAACTTGGTGCTAATGGATAATGAAGGTTCACTCCAGGGTGGTAAGGAAATCCCATGCAGCTTGGCGGCATTGGTGAATATGACGGCATTCCGTTATAAGGCCAGGCCATGTTATTACACCCTATCACTTCAGAGTCCTCGATAAATTAGGAGCTTAGGGTTTCATCAATCGTCTTGCAAGGGATAAGCCTCAAAGATCCTGCAATTGATCTTCAGGACTTGGCAACTGCGAAAAAAAAAAACAAAAGGCAAAAAAAATGACGTATGGAAATTGTCAAGGTTCCGTTTTGTCTTTCATGTTGGAGGAAAAATACATACGCCCTCCCACTGTTGACATATTGTGTCAAGAATCAATCGTCAAAACGTTCAGAAAATTCAAACCACCGACATGACACCGATATTGATAAAAGATGGAACAAATAATTTTAAGAAAAATAAGCTCGGAACACCTGAGGTTCTTCCAGACAACAACACAATTGCGTATTTTAATCTGTTGAGAGAAGTAATCTGATATGTCATTTTAACTGTTTTGAATTTTGGAATAAACAGTTGAGGGGTGACAAGTTCAATTTTCGATATTTGACCAAATAGAAAATAGAAAGCTCACAAAAGTACAAATTTACACCAACACTTTTATTAACAAAGTATGTGTCAAACTTAATTAGAGTAATTTACAGAATTCCACAGCACTTCACACAATTTTTATTTTCACATTTATTGTAGATAAATTAAGTTATGAATAATAAAAAAGCCACGATGACTTATCCCTTGCAACCAGTTTTCAATAAACCTCCCACTCCAGAAAAAGGTGAATCTAAAACTCCCAAGTTAATTCGCAGAGAAAAAATATTTTTCAATCAGAGTAAAGTACTTGCTTGTTTTTATTGGCACTGATCTACTTTCTGTTTTACCAAGTATTTAACTCAAAATTTGTCCAGAGGTTAAATGTCTATAGTTAAAATAATGTAGAAAATCAGTCTTTTTTTAATACGGGGACTTGAACAAAGGAGGTAAAGTAACGATATTTTGCTTAAGAAAACAGTACTGATAGCACTGGTGATAGGATAGGGCACATGGCGATAAGAACCTTAGGCACTATTTCGAAGCAATTTTGGTGTACACAATTCTTTTCAGTTCTCTATGAAATGTAAGAGCTTTTAAACAATTAGCATTATTATTATTATTATTATTATTATTAATTTCACCATTATTATTACTATTATTATTATTATTAGTAGTAGTAGTAGTAGTAGTAGTAGTAGTAGTAGTAGTAGCAGTAGTAGTAGTAGTAGTAGTAGTAGTAGTAGTAGTAGTAGTAGTAGAAGTAGTCGTATAGGGTGTGTCCAACCGCATGAAATATACAATAATAATCTGTAGTCTTAAATTACATAAAATTATCTTCTGGTGTAAAGTTTAGGCTTAAATGTCGAGTACCTTTCTATAGTTTAAAAACTAAATTTTGGATTTGCTGCAAGGGCTTCTTGAAGATATCCACAGTAGCTGAGATTTTAGATGACTGTTGGAATTTAAAGCTACTTTTAGATGACTTGTTGCGTGCTCTATTTTAGCGTCTGCAGAAAAATGGTTGTTTTTGGACTTAAGATCCATTGAAGCTTTAAAAATAGCACACACAAAAATGCAATTCACTTCCAAGATTACCAACTAGTTTTTCCTTCAAAATTTTATTCATGTAAAATTTGGCTAGTACCATCTTAAAAACAAAACAGCAACAAATAACGACTTTCTAATGTTTTATTAAACTGACACTTCATAAAGCATTTCTTTCTCTTTTGTACTGGGCCCTTCATTCATGGTATCCCTGGTAAATAGTGGTCCCATTTTTGTCTTTCACAGATTCCCATCTACCAAAGACCCTAAAGGAAGCAGATGATCAAGAAAAGGTGGGACAGAAATCATGCAAGACAACATAAAATGCAAGACATACGGATCGCCCCTCCAGGACCATCCGTTGGAAGGCCCTTCCTCTTCAGCCAGTGCTCGAGCATCTCGAGACCACCTGTTCTGCTTGGTAGGATCCTATAGCCGAAGCCTTGACCAAAGAGAGACCAGAGTTTCACACCTGATCTTAGCCAAAACTAAAATGCATTGAAGGGAGAAGAAATTTGGTACCAAATGTCCCTTAGTTTAAGGGCTAAAACAATATGCATGGAACATTCTGCCTCTCTTTCATTTGTTAGGCACTTTATTGCTCACTAAGAGAGAATCCTAATCAGGTGCCTAGTTTTGTTCCTGAGATTTGTTTTATTACTTTTCAAAAATGTTGAGAGGAAAAGTTGAAATGGATAGGGCATGAACAAATCGTATCAGCAAATAATAAAAACAATAGGGCAGTGGCAAGTTAACAATTTAAGAGACCAATCCCAGACAATAGATTGTCAGTTTTTTTCGAATTTTCTTCGAGAATCTGGGTTCTAGTCACGTGAATCCACAACAATTTGTTTGCGACATTTTGTAAACGCTTATCAACTTCAGAAATTCAAGTTGATGCTAAAAACTGTAGTAGTGGTGGCAATGGTTTCACGTGACACGAGTAAATACTTTTAGAGATACTGGAGAAAACTGTACCAGAAAATTATTATTACTTCAAAAGATTTGTTAATTAGGAGCATTTTCTTTAGATAGAGCCTTGGGTTAAAGCTAAAAGGGCTGTTTAAAATGGTAACACTAACAGTCAAGAAATAGCCAAACAGTACTGGACACAAATTTACATAATAGTATAACTTGCACTCTTTCAGAAATAGCTTCAAGTATTACATAAACAAACGAAAGAAACACAAGCTTAGTATAGAGACACTATTCAGCACACCTCGACCCTTGTTATCATGGAAATTCCACATTGAAAATGTATAAAACATTTGTAATAAATCACGTAAAGCAGACAGATGATGGGGATATATCTAGCGAAACGTAGCTTATAAAATATTACGACCTGTGAGATAAAAATTGTCATATACCTATGATTATTCTTAGTGACACAGGTGTTCTGAGTCTAAGGGTTTTTTTACTCTCAACTGTTTTTCGAATGGAACATGACAAACAACTAAGTATGTCATACCGAAATAGGAGTAGTAAACAGAAACAAAAAAGAAATTATTGTAAAATTTACTACGGTTTCTACAAACATGTTGTAATAGCTAAAATATGCAATTTTTTAACAAAGAAACAATATGTAAAGAATCAAGACGAACTCGGAAGCTTTAAAAATTCCACATGATTTTATTAGATCATAAAATTAGAAAAGTAAAAAGAACTCTAAATGTGACGGAAACTGTAACAAAAAATCTATATTTGTTTTACTTATTTCCTAATTTTCCGAGTATAAGAGAAGTTTTAATATTGCCCATTGTTAGTTACAGTAGAAACATAATTTCTCTAATATTTAAAATTTAAGCAGCAAGAAGAACAATTTTCGTCCAAGGAGCTATAATTTCGAATAAACTATCCGAAATGTTAAAAACAAGTGGATTTAAAACTTTTAAAAAATATTTTACTTTTTAGCTGGGAGTTTACTTTCATTGATAAGTTTTAATTTCATATAATATAATAATATAATAACATAAATTTATAAACAATAACAGTAATAATATCATTAATGATAGTAGTGGTAATAATAATAATAATAATTATTATTATTATTATTATAATTATTATTACTATTATTATTATTATTATTATGGTAATAATATATATAGTATATATAGTAATAATAATTATAATTATTATTATTATTATTATTATTATTGTTATTAGTATTATTATTATTGTTGTTATTATTATTGCTATTATTATTATTATTATTATTATTATTATTATTTATTTGAACACTAATCTCTGACTTTTACACTACAGTGAGTAGAAAAAGGACTAATATTTAAATATTAATATTGGTGAAAATGAAATTAATCACAATCAACAATCTCTGAGAAGGTCTTTTTTTATAGTCTTGTAGGCTATGAGTTGGAAAGTACCGATTTGATTTTGCTAACATATAATGGTATAGCTGTTTCCGTGTCTGGAAGCGTTACAGTTTCTGTACAGAACCAGCACTCGTTAACCTAGAATTGATAGTTGTAAAGAATGATTTGCCCTCGTTATTCGGCTGAGATTCTAACAATAGCTTTTAATACGGACATCACTGCAGTTCCCCTGCAGCGATTTCCAAATTTTCTTGACTGACTAAGTCACATCGGGCCCGGAGAAATACTTCTGATGGATTTAGGAAGGCTGCTGGGTCTACATATAACTAACTTGATGTTAGAAGATAGGGTTTGAATTAGAAGTTTAATATTTAGGATTTTAATATGGAAACATGTCTCTATATCTAGCGCTCAAGAGCTGAGTAACAATAACTTTTTTTGGGGGGGGGAGGGGTTAATATCAGTTTCTGTAACTGGCGCTCTGACAGTACCCTTCATAGGGACTTGGATTTGGCAGTGAGGAATTTTTAGCCGAATTCCCTTCCTGACTCCTACCATTGGCTTTTCGTTTGTTAAGTTCCTAAGACGTCCCGTTCGGGGAATCGAATCCGGAACTTCTTGGTTACAATGCAGTTGCACTAACCATCAAACCACAGCTCTTGTGAGTAACAATTTCTGATGAGGTGTAATTGAGCTTGCTGTCACATAAATTATATTGACTGCTATTGGTAAGTTTCCACTTGCACAACTTGGTGTTGTTTGCTGGGATCATTATGAGATAGTGACGGCAAAAGTCGTGTGTGTATATAGGCAATCTAGCTGGTACATCAATCAATAATGCTTGTTCTCTTCTGCAGCAGTTCGTCGTGTCCACTGTTTTCAGTTGTTGGGTCGTGCGTCGCTGTGTCAGAATAAGCTGCTTCTACGACTGAATTTGTAATACGTTGCCAATGTTTTCAATGTTTTCTTACTGGTACAGTTTGCCGTAGTTGAATTTCAGTGTTTCCACTGTAAGAATATGCTTTATTATGACGGATGGCTCTTTTAGACCTATAACATTTTTCCACTTTCCGTCAACGTACGTAAAATTGGTGCACTTTTCCTTAATTTTACTGTACATTCTGTTGTTATCAGCAATCACTTTATTTGCTATCGTGCCAGGTCTAACCTTCCTTTTTGATGTTAATTTGTGCAGTATTTTTTATTCATCGTTAATTAAACATTTCATAATTTTCTTCAGACTTAATTTCTACTGCTGCATTGAACTTTGCCGAGTTTGGGTGAAGACCAAATTTTCTTTTTGGCTTAGTAAGATACGGGATTTTTTTCACTGATCGAAATTTCAAACCATTTACGGTAGTATCGAGTGAATCTCTTCACTAACTCATGTCTTGGTAAGGTTTTAAAAGGTTAATCTCCTTTTTTTTTCGTAGACACTTAACCTTTACATATTTCGATTTTGTGAAGTGGGTGAAGTGGAAGTAAATCTAGTTTGTCAAGGTACGAATCAATTTCCTTGGGTGAAGTATATTTGATATGTTGGTAAGTTAGGTGCATGTCAAAATCCTTACCTGCATAACTAAACCATGAACCCTTCACAGGTGGAATTCGTCTGTTGTTTTTCGATATGAAGGGTTTTTACTGTAAAATATCTGTTTTATGTTTTTCCATTCCAAATAGGGAATGATCTTCAACTTTGGTGATTAACCCAGTCAATGAATAATAATAATAATAATAATAATAATAATAATAATAATAATAATAATTTTTTTTTAAACTTCAAGCATATATTTTTCCATGTTATCACTTAATACAATTGTATGCCGTGTATACATTACATCATTACCCTAAGAAATACCACTCACTATCAAGGCATGGTATCAGGGACGCACAGAGTAACGTAGTCACCAATAAAGGAGGGGAGGCTGATCCCATGTCTTACTACGTTGAAAGAATATGTAATATGTGGTTCGAATTACCACACATATGATCTTCTTTATGATATATGAGATTTCGCTTTTATCGTAACTTATTTCCGCTAACATCTTCGCTACCGAATGTGTACTCTTTCCGATTGCTCCTATCGCGCCAATGCTTAAATTGACAAATATAACTTTTTGATAATTTTTGCCTAGAAATCTTAGCAGAAATTCATATTTTTCTGATTTACGTTTCGAATTCACTTCAATATTTGTTTCAAAGCCGATTGTAAGTTCTAGAATATAAATCTTTTCTTTATCAATTACTAACAGATCAGGGCGATATGTATCTCCGGTAATAATCGATGGAGAATTGTAATCATCAATATCACAGTAAACTTTTGCATTTTTCTTATTCGAAGATATGAAGTTTGCAATATTTTTTAAAACCGAGTCATGCCTCCAATTATAACGTTTTTCGTTCAACGCTGTATTACATCCTCCAATAATAACAATAATAATAATAATAATAATAATAATAATAACAATTTTAAGTAATATGTCAGTCCCAGTAGCAGGCCCTGCGAGGAAGCCAGCAGGACAACTACCCTCCTGATAATACATGATGAACACTAGGGGGAAAGTATTAGTGGGAGGGACGTCCATTCGTAGCAATAATAATAGTAATGATAATAATAATAATAATAATAATGATAATAATAATATTAATAATAAGTTAGAGCTTGGGAATATTTAGGGTATGAACAAGGTTCCTGTTATTTCTTTAGCAGAAATATTTCTAAAAACGTTTAAAACTCGATAGAGAAACTGGGGCTCCATGTAAATATCACACCATTTAGAGTATTTGCCTCTTTGGCAACAGCCAGAATCCTCCGATAAGGTACTTGACATGAAAAGTGAAAGAAATTTGTTGGCGTTTGACTGTTTGTTCTAGAGCGCCCAAATGTCGGCAATTCCACCAGCTAGAGTAATAAGCAACATTTCATATAATAAAAATAGTGGTAGCAATAGTATTAATAACAATGATGATAATAATAATGATAATAATAATGATGATGATTATTATTTTTATTATTAGTTGTTGTTGTTGTTGTTGTTCGGTTTTTACTTTTACACACTTTTATTAAGCAGATTTATAGTAGCTATATTTTAATACTGAGTACAATTGCAGAAAATTCCAATTGACTTTAAAATGAGATTCCATTGCACTGTTCCAGTTACATTTGTACTTTGGTATAAAATTAGGCATGGCTTGTAAAACAAACAAGCTGAACCCTAACATTTGTAGTAGGCTTATGCAATGTGATTCAATGGAATTTTAATACTCTCATACGAAAAGTAACATGTTACATTGAGACCATATCAAACTCACTGTCTCAGTTTTCGTTCAGTGGAGGGCTGGATTGAGAAAATCCCTTCCTTGTTAAAGAGTTTATCTTTCAAAAAATATCTTCCACCATCATAACGATTTCCTATTACAAAAACGTTAGGCATGTTGTAAAATAGTTCAAATGAACTAAATATGCTTTATTTAAACGATATAAAATATTGATGACAGTTGCTTTCAATGGGAAGCGGATATCGCTATCATATCAGATAAATTTGTTGAAAGAAGGTGCTTAAGAAATTTGAAATGAGGAGGTTTTCTTTGACCATTGGTCTGGGTTCGGTTTAAATTATTGGCGAGTGTGGTTCATGACAAACCAATTTTAACGAGTGTGAATGGTAAAACTTGGCTGTAAGAAGATACTTCTAGATGTTTATATTTTCATACTGTGATTGTAATATTTTTCTTTCTGAAAATATTAATCAATATACAAAGGTTATTGGTGTGAAAAAATGGACTAAGTATCCAGAAAATTTGTTATAATGAAAGCTAAGGAAAACTTACACTGTGTAGGCAAAGCACATATTTTAATCAAATTAATTATGTTTTTGACAGGGACAGTTGCCAATAGGAGCATCCACCTTTCAATCCAAGGCTTGATCAGGTAATTAAAAGAGGTAAAGGAAGTGAACTTAGATCAAACCTTAATTACTGTTTTATCGAGCGTTTTATATACTGCATCTATCACAGAACAGCTATTTAAAATACATTTAACCTTTAACTTTAATTGCATGGTTATTACTGATGATAACAACATTTCAAATAAAATCGGTGATTGCCTTTTTGGTTGAAATGAAATAATTTCTTTAAATCGTGACCTGGGCATATGTGTTTCCAAAAATACCATCTTCAGAAATATGTTTGTTGTGATTACATAAACTAGCGGTTAAACCCGAAAATTAAAGATATTTGTGGTTGAAAGATTTAATCTCAAGCATTCAAAATTTCTAGCATAAAAATTAGCACATATTAATGGCACCTTTCACCATACTGCAAATGTCACGAACAATGCAGACAAATGTCAAATCCTAGAAGAATGCTGGTGGCACATTAAGCAACACCCGTCTGAGAGTTTTGTTATGAAATAAAATAACAGGAGATTTCACAGATGAAATAACTCATGTATTTTCAAGAGATAAATCGTAAAGAAAACAGAACACCAACTATTTACAAAAACGTATTCATTTCTTAATTTTGTTTAAATAGATGAAGTCCCTCGATTCGTGCCAGTGGCCTGGTGACCTTATTTCATGAGTTTGCTTGAGTAGGCTAACAAAATTACTTTACTGGAACTTGCTGCTGAAGCAAAAGTAATCTGGGAACCAGCCAATCCAAACCAATTAATATACACACCCAAAAATTTGACAGGGTCTTAAGGTTTCACCATTCAACAAAATAATAATTGAAATATCAAATTCAATAATGTATTTATTAAATATGATTCTTATAATCAGTGTTGAAATTATCTTCCCTATATTAACAAATTTACAAATTATGCTAATTTCCGATCTCCAACTTACTCACTCACTTACTCACTTACTCACTTACTCACTTACTCACTTACTCACTTACTCACTTACTCACTTACTCACTTACTCACTTACTCACTTACTACACTTTCTTATGTACCAAAACTGTTAGTCAGAAAGTCAGATATCACTACTTTAAGAACAAAACAGGGAAAATATATATGAAATAAGAGAATGCACCGTTACTTTGAAAAAAGTGTTTCAAAAGATGAAAGAATCGATTCTCATCTAAGAAATTCCAGAACTAAAAAGAGAAGCATGACTTCACAATTTTTTTGGATACCTTGAAGCAATAATCTACTAAGAAGTTGCCACCAAGTACCTGCAATACAGGATGATCAAGGCTAAACTCCATCGATTACAAACAATTGCAGATTATGTAAAACAGTGGCCTAGGATGTTCAACATGTTATAAGTTACTGCCCTTTCATGTCTGCTAGATACTACCTAGCAATCATTCGAAAGGACCACCCAGAACACTTCTACAGAGTTTTTAGAGATCCAATACACATCTAAAAAGTGACAACTTTGAATATTGGTGGAACAAACCGATAGGAACTGTAAAAAAAATACCACACGACATGCCAGATTTACTGGTATGGGACAATACTAATAAAACATGTACGATTACAGAGGTCAGCTGTCCAGCAGACACCAATATCAGCAGCAAAGCCCAGGAGAAACTCGACAATTACGGTACCCTAGTTCGTAACATGCAAATCATGCATCCAACTTTGAAATGATACCAATCATTGTAGGGTCACTTGGATAGGTGCCAAAGTGCCTAAGAAGATACTTGTGCATTTTGGCACGTTAAGGCCTGACGTTTGATGAAAAGACATTAATATTCACATTAACAAAATGCAAGCGCTTGTTACGCGTGGTAACAATGGCTTGCATATAAAACACAAACATTAATTTATATGTTAAGAATACAAATACACATTTCAGTGTTTTTCTTTTTGCAAAATAAACTTTGCTTAAGAGGTTACAACATTATAAAAATTTTACAGTATTAGTATTCTTTTTCATTTTTATTTTATGTGGTGATTGAGTAAATGTACATTTAGTTTCAAATTTTATGGCAAGCCAATGTTTTTCCCCTTTATCCCCTTGATAGGAAACCCTCCACCTACCTACCTAGCCACCTTTATTATTTATTACTACTATTATTATTGTTGTTGTTATTTGTCCGTCACACCCTGATTTCACATAATGTTGTTGTTTTTGTTTTTCAAAAATTGGTAAGTTGACTCATGTTCCTGAGTTTTGGTAACAACAAGTTTCCTCGAATCTCCAGCAGGATTTTGGCAAAGTCTAGCAACACAGTCTTCTTCAATTTTATAATTCTGGTAGCTATCCCAATCTCCATCAGTTTTTTGTCAATGCTCTTGGTGTTGTTCCTAGCGGTCCAATTATAACTGGGATTATTTTCACTTTTTTGTTCAACAGTTGTTGTTATTATTATTATTACTATTATTATTATGCATTTTCACAAAGTTATCAATTTGATGCAATTGTTCACCGAGTCATTCCCAGTGACCTGGGGCAAGCAAAGGTTTCAAGAAACATTTTTACAAACAATAAATACTAAATAATACAAGCTACGCACATATAAGAATACAAAACATGATCATCAAAGTTAATAAAATGGCAAATTCAGTACAAAATCAGCAGAGAAATATATGTTAAAATCATATTAAAAAGTTTTAATTTAAACGTTCGTATAAAAAGAAAGTATGAAATTGTCTAGAGAAAACAGATAAAAAATTTTTCCGAATTTTCAAATTGAAAGGGTTTTACGTAAGATATGAGCTGAAGTAGTTATAATAAATTTTTGAATTTGTTGAAGTTGTGGTTTCTGGGTATTTTGTCTAAATATTTTTGTGTGCCCTTTTTGATCATCCCTAATGCACCTACTATCACGTGGATTGTTGTGGTTTTGAGTTTCCACATTCTTTGAAGTTCGATTCCCAAATCCTTACACTTGCTAAGTTTGTCAAACTCTTTTACGGCAATGTTTCTGTCAGTTGGTATACTATTATTATTACTATTATATTATTAGTTGGTTTATTATTATTATTATTATTATTATTATTATTACTATTATTGCAATTACCGCTAGTACATAAAAATTAGATATCTGCCTCCCGGGACATAGGTCACCATTTCACCAGTGTTCACTCATACCAAAACAAAATTAATATTTGAAATAAATAGATATCAAAAACGAAACTTAAAGAAAGGAATAGATGTCTGACACCAGTTAATTGTAGCATCATAGAACAAAACAACGGCTTAATAGTGGTTTCGATAGCACTGAATTTGTGACTTATTATTTCTCTCTTCCGTTCTACTTGTTACTTATTACATCAGGAAGAGAGTAGTACTTTGCTGCTTTGCTAGCTGAAGTTGTCCATTTAATTTTTTTATTACTAAGCAATTTATCACAACCACCTGGACCACTTAGATCATATTTCAATTAAATTTAAAAGGTACCTTGTGAAGTGTCTCTTAACTCCCCCCCCCCAACAACATATTAGAGCGTAAGAGTAGAATTTCGTTATAATATTGTGATATGTAGTGAAATTGGTAGAATTTTGATAATATTAGGATTTAAAAAAAAAAACCCCAAAAATGACAAAAAAAAAGAAAAAAGTGCTGTGCTGTTGAACTCGCAGCCTCCTGATCTAAAAGCAAACGCACTAGCATAGAAACGGTTGTTAAAAACATAAATATATTACATAAACAAAAATAAATAGTTATTACGTTTTAATTAGAGTTGAATATATCTATTATTATTAACTGAAACTGGGAGAATGGGTTCAAGCTATAACATTATTTACAGGTGCTACAATTGGCGGCAAAAGCTCTACCTTTGCTTCAACCCGTCCTTTATTATTTGCTGTTGCCTTTGATGTGTGTGTGTGTGTGTGTGTGTGTGTGTGTGTGTGTGTGTGTGTGTGTGTGTGTGTGTGTGGCGGGTGGAGGCATCAATTACTAAACTGTGCCCTGTGTTCACTTTTTGGTTATGTTGTGTGATACCGTTTCAAAGGGAGGTATTGTTACGTGTTTTGGACACGACCCACTTTCTGGTAAGCCTCTTGAATTGCACTTGAAAAAACAAGCAAAATGTGCAAATAACAAGTGTCACAGTTAAACTCTTCTAAATGAAATGCACTGCCTACCTCTTTATTGTTTTAGAAAACTTAGCATCTGTATGTCTCTCACGAACCAGATGAAAATTTTTAACATAAATATCTTTACTTTTATGTCATATTTCAAAGAAAATTCAGGGTATTTATTGAGTAGTATATTATTCAATCCAGGGTTTTTTCTGATACAATAGTAGAATGTCACTACATTCTTGGTAAAAATATTTTAAAAATTAGACTTTGCTGGGATATTCAGTCACCGTGTCATCTAAGTTCATATTTAAGATAATTTTCAAAGGTTTTCCTATTTTCCAATCAACAATAATAAGAAAAAACAAAAGTGATTAATAATGTCAAAGATATTTCATACATTCCAAATTGTATTAGTCAAAAGACTTGCTAGACATTTTCTCCCCAAGTGAATGTGTGACATGAGAGGATGTACAATAAACTTTGAATAGAAATCACATTGGATTATTAATTTGATAGTGCCATTCTGTAATCAAATTATGTCTTTTTGATGAGCGCAAATCAAAGAAATGAGATTACTGAAAATGGTAGAAGCAACAGAATGTGGTCCAAATAACCCCCAAAACAGTAAAGACAATCTATTACCTTGTTTTACTGTGAGAGAAGCAATTTCAGGTACAGCAGATTAGGCACTATAATGGGTTAACGACATGGCAATAAAATTAGGACATTGAATGAAAAAGACAGATAATCATGGTTTTAAAAAACATGCAGTATTATCAACTTGATTCATTTTTATATTAAAAATAGAATATTGTATATTTGTTGCTTTATAGATTATTTTAAAATTTTAAAAGATTGTTTTTTCATATTTTTGTTGAAAGCCTTTCCAAATGGTTGGACATTACTGAGATCCAGTTAATCAAGGCAACAAGTAATAGAGAACGATGGAAGATCATGATAGCCAACGTCCGCGTCGGATAAGGCACCAGGAGGAGGAAGAGAAAGACGAAGAGAAGGAAGACAAGGAGGAGGAGGATGAGGAAGAAAAGGAGGAGGAGGAAGAAAAGGAGGAGGAGGAGGAAGAAAAGGAGGAGGAGGAGGTTGTTTTATGGATGGGGATAAATTCAATATGACTTCCACTTCATGTTTAAAAAAAGGACAAAATTACTGGATGTATACAAATATCGATAAAATATATACAAAGTTATAGGAGTCTAGTTTTTCTCTTGTTTTTTATTCCTCTTGCAGAGGTACTTCTTGAATTTGTCTAAGAAACATTACACCATCCTCGCACGATAAATTCATAAAATTATAATCGAAATCTGACAGCATGTGGTCCCGTTTTTTAGGGCTCCCTGAGCAATTTTATTGAATACTCTTTTTCGATTGTTGGTCTGTTTAATTAAGATCAAGCTCCCGAAAACACTTTTTCATGCTCTAAACCTAGAATACCCCATGTTCCTCACAAGGCTGCAAAGTATAGAATTTTATCTTTCTTCTGAGTTAATTGATGTGCGATTCTATTTTGGCATGGAAATACACATGTACCCTGACTAAATTTTCTATATAGATACAAGAGTTTTATTTGGTATATTTTAATTAAATGTAATTTTGTATGACCGTGTTTTCCAAATAATAAAAGTGAAATGAGAAGGCTTATTAATTAGTGAAGTATTAATGCAGGATTTTACCTTAGTTTAACAAAGACACACCTCTCTAGAATAGGCATCATATCGCATACCAAGTCCCATTCATGTATTTTAACTGGACATTAGAAAAATGCAGAAAATGTGTAGTAAGAAATTAACTGTACCGTACACTATATGAAAGAATCCAAATCTGTGCAACTTCTTGAGTTCTTTATTAATAAGCAGTGGGGTTTGTTAACTTGATTTTTTCTTATTATTATTGGTCTGATAACAAGCCTATTCATTTCTACTCTTGTCATTGCTATCATGTTTTACTAAATATTTTTTATAAAAATGTAGTTTTTCAGAATATTAAGGAATAGAGGACTTTAAATTTAAGAATAAATTAGGAAAATACCACAGCCTCAACAACTGTGGATGATGATAATTATCTTGATATCTGTTTTCAGTTCAAACTTATTTGTTAAAATTATTATATTTCTTCTTTCAGTCTTCAAGTGGTGCTAACATATATATGGTAAACTACGAAAAACATCAACAAAATTTAGTTTAGAACTGTCAGTTTCATATTTTATTGATTTTTCGTCGTTCGCCATATGATAGCCTTAATATTCTTATATTGTGGAGCACTGTCGATGGCTAATAATTTCTTAGATACTGGTATAAATATATATGTAAGAGAGAGAGAGAGAGAGAGAGAGAGAGAGAGAGAGAGAGAGAGAGACAGAGAGACACAGAGAGAAACAGAGAGAGAGAGAGAGAGAGAGAGAGAGACAGAGAGAGACAGAGACAGAGAGAGACAGAGAGAGAAAAAGAGAGAGAGAGAGAAAGA
>RDPX01000072.1:1019211-1041801 GCA_003991215.1 Morbakka virulenta
TCTCTCTTTCTCTGTCTCCTATCTCTCCTACTCTCTCTCTCCTATCTCTGTTCTTTTACTCTTTTTTCCTTTGCCTTTCTTCTTTTCTGTCCCTCCATTCCATATTCCTGCTTCTGTTCTATATTTAACAATAAACATAAGTAGAAAACAGACACGTATTTCCAAGCTATTTTCTTCATCGTCTCTTTGCCTCCGTTTTCCTTTCGGGTCCTGCTTGACTTTGTTTCTGTCTATCTATCAATCTATCTATCTATCTGTCTATCTATTTATTTATCTATTTATCTATCTATCTATCTATCTATCTATCTATCGATTTCGACCCCTGGTAACCATATTGACAAGCTTCCTCCAAGCTGATCTGTCCGTAACTTCCCTGACTGTTTCTATGTCAGGTTGGCCCACGATTGCCATGATGTTGTCGTCCCACCATCTCGTTCTGGGTCTTCCACGTCTTTTATTGCCCTCCGTCTTGTCTTACAAAATTATTTTCTCCAGACTGTTGTCAGCTCTCATAATGTGACCAAAGTAGGTTAATCTACCTTTGTATATGGAGTTCAGAAGTGACATCTTGCTGTTTACTTGATTCAGAACCCAATTATTTGCTTGACTTTATCCCCCCCCAAATATTCTCTTTTGCATACTATAGACGAGGAATACAATTTACTCTATAAGTTTCTATTAAAATTTGCACTCAAAATATATTTTTACCTTTTCTTTTTTCTCTTTATTTATCGAAGGCTAACTTTCTTGTGGCTCAAAACTGTAATTCACCTAGCAATAGAAAATAAAATAACGAGTACTAGCCGAAAACATTAAGATAATCGCTACAATTTGTAATAATTATCAAAATAGCAGGAGTTTTATTACGCTGCTAAATTTTATCATGTTTTTAATACCAAAATGCAAAAATAAACCACAAACTAAAAAAATGGAACTTGATTACGTTAATACTGCAACTTTAAGAGAACATTTCGCAAATGATAACTTCAATATCTATAAAAATAAATAAACTAGCAGAAGTACCCGGCGCTGCTCGGGTTAAAAAGTGCAATTTAATAGGCTAAAAAGACCCTATCAAGATAATTATAAGGTAGATTAGAAATGTGATGGTAGACCATTTCAGTTCAAAGAGCTGCAACTACTTTGACGCTTGGGGTGTCGTATAGAAATAATAGGTAATTTAAACTTTGGTAATCTTACGAAAAATAATATTAGAACTTCAAATAAAAAATGCTATGACAATACATTGGCCAAAAAAGAAGATTGATAAAAACAAAAAAAACAAGTCTTCCCTGGCTGGGAATCGAACCATGGTCTCCAGCGTGACAGGGGGAGGGATACTCACCACTATATTAATGAGGACTTGTACGGTCAAGGAGATTACTTTATAGTAAATAAACTTCCTTAAATTCAAAAAAAGTTTTAATATTTTTTTTATTTTTGTTTTGAAATTATTTCTAAAATGTAATCTTGAAATTTCTATACTTTTAATTTTATTCAAATTTTTGACTGGAGACCTCCTTCACCTTGAAAATGCGATTGGCCGTCCCTAACGGATAAAGATAGGCTTCAAATTTCAGTTTACTAGATTCATTAGTTTTCTCATAAATTTACTTCAAACAAACAAACATACTCACTTATATATATATATATATATATATATATATATATATATATATATGGCTTTGTGTGTGTCAACTAATTCAATTTCATCCCTCAACTATAAATCCAGTGTTTGTTCATAACGAATCTAATATTAATTTCTATCAAATNCATTGGCCAAAAAAGAAGATTGAGAAAAACAAAAAAAACAAGTCTTCCCTGGCTGGGAATCGAACCATGGTCTCCAGCGTGACAGGGGGAGGGATACTCACCACTATATTAATGAGGACTTGTACGGTCAAGGAGATTACTTTATAGTAAATAAACTTTCTTAAATTCAAAAAAAGTTTTAATATTTTTTTATTTTTGTTTTGGAATTATTTCTAAAATGTAATCTTGAAATTTCTATACTTTTAATTTTATTCAAATTTTTGACTGGAGACCTCCTTCACCTTGAAAATGCGATTGGACGTCCCTAACGGATAAAGATAGGCTTCAAATTTCAGTTTACTAGATTCATTAGTTTTCTCATAAATTTACTTCAAACAAACAAACATACTCACTTATATATATATTTATATATATATATATATGGCTTTGTGTGTGTCAACTAATTCAATTTCATCCCTCAACTATAAATCCAGTGTTTGTTCATAACGAATCTAATATTAATTTCTATCAAATTATTATTTCTAGAAATGTCTATGATTCTAATAATTTACCAAGAGTCTCTGTTATCTTCAGCAACCAATATCAGGTATAAATGATTTTCTCTATGCTTGTATATATTTTTGTTATCTTTTTGTTTGTTGGTTTACTGGGGTGGTAACAGGCTCCCAAAACAAATCACATTTATGCACAATTTAGTATCTTCCTAGAAATTTAGGAAGATATATTTTCATATTTTACAAATAACCCCTTTCAGAAATGAACACTAAAAAGATAACTTGAAATGTTCTAATTTAATTAAACTGTGATTTATCAGTAATATGATTGGTAGATGTATTCAGGCTAGCTTAATTCGACACATGAAAAAAGGGATTTTTTTTGGTCGAAAAGGTAGATTTTTTATGACTTCAGTTTTGAAAACACTCTACTAATTTTATGTACTTTTTCCACTCCTTAACTGTTTTATTCCTAAAAGAATATCCAAATAATTAAGATTCACTGTACATTAGCAATACTTAAGTGGTATAGCTAAGTGGTATAGGTAAGTGATATAGCTAAGTGATATAGCTAAGTGATATAGCTAAGTGGTATAGCTAAGTGGTATAGCTAAGTGGTATATCTAAGTGGTATAGCTAAGTGGTATAGCTAAGTGGTATAACTAAATGGTACAGCTAAGTGGTATCGCTTAAGTTATACCGAATTTTGAACGAAAGACATTTAGGGAAGCTTTTCTTTAGAACAAGATGAAGCAGTGAGACCCATGAGACTAAAAACCAATTTTTCTTATAGTATGAGAAAATAAATTTACTCATTTCTTCACAGAGAATAAATGATGATTATTTGAAAAATATAAACGTTAACAGATAATCGAATTTCCCTAGAAATACATGGTTTATTAAATAGTGCAACAAACCACAACTAACTAGATATTAAAATATAAATTTCTATACGTTTTCTAATATCAAAGTGAACATTTATTGAACCATTTAAGAGTTAGAATTCATAATGATTCTTCACGTTAACTCTTGTTAAGAGTTAACAGAAATAACAGGTTTTTGGAGTCATTGCGATCATTATTAAATCTAGAACTGTATTAAAAATTGACCTGTCATTTGAAAATAGTAATGCTTAAATAACAAATAAAACTCTCTGTATGAGGGAAATACACTTCCTCTTAGTAATTAAGTAAAATTTTGAAGTTACACGTTTGTTAATTTTGCAGAGTAGTACTCACTCAGCCTTAGTGTAAATTAGTCCAGAAAAAGACTATTCAATAAAGATAATGAATTTTTAAATATATTTGAAAGACGATATGAGATAAAAATTTCCTGACACAAAAAAATAAAAAGAACTTATCTGTCTTTAAATAAATTGACCGCTCTATGGTCTAGTGTTATTGGAAATAAAATGTAATGTCACTCTTAACAAACAAAAAATTGCTATATTAGTGTTAGTATTGAACATGGAAAGTTTAATCATGTGGCTGACACAGGAATCCAGTAATATTGTAAAGGGAAAATCACGCAAGTTGTACTAAACTTAATTGTGGATGTTTAAATTATTCCTAGATACCAAGTACAAATCAAGCCTGTGTAAAGATGTGCCAGTTTAAAACATTATTTCTAATATATTCCAAAAGAACTTACTATTTGGAATGTACTCCAAGCATGTAAAATTGATATGAAATATAGTAAAATTATATAAATATATATATATATATATATGTAGGTATATATATATGTATATATATATGTAAGTATATAAATGTATATATATTTATATATATATATATATATATATATATATATATATATATATAAAGTTTCCACATTTGCTAATAAGCATTAAGTTAGGCTACAAGTATACAAATTGGGATACATACTCTACTCTGGTGCCTTATGACCTCTTTGCCCTGGTATTACAAGTATCTTTACTTTTCTCTCTGCCTCAACTAATTCTAACCTAGCAACAGAAGTCGGTCGGGTTCAAAGGTACCATCAAGTCAAGTTCCGAAGTCGTGGGTAGCACTATTAGTTGTAACTGCCAAGAGGGCTGGCTGGGGTCCAACTGAAGTTTATTTCTCACTTCCTTATTACAGATACTTTAAACCAAATCCGGTCACTTAGCCTCTGAATATGTAAATTTTATACATTTAAAACAAGAGAAGAGAACCCGAGGGAAGCTCATTGAATGTGCGAATAGGACTGATGAAAATATGGTAAAGCTATAATTAAATTATCAGTAAACATTTTACAATGCAAATATTAATGTAAATCGCTTAGGAAATAATCAACAATACTGCCTTTTCACTTTATTGCTTTACGAATACGAATAGTAACCGAGGAAATAAGAAGACAGAAGGATGCCTAATTTTGACTTTTTTGTGACCGATTACAGGTAGCTGTCCATGGAAGATTTGGTCTAAAAATGTAGTAATTTTCAGAACATATGTGAAGGCTTACTTACCTGTAGAGGTTTTTCAACAACAAATTTTGTAGGAAATTTGTTGCAGATGTTTTTATTTGGAATAGACAAAGGTAACTTAAGTCATAAATAAACATGTGAAATAAGGTAGTTATAGTTTCAATCCACTATTTGTCCAAAGGAACCCTCTTGGAGGGCTGCAATAATTGCCATGTCTACGCGAATAAGGGATTGTTAAAAGGAAGAGCCTGTCATAGTTTCTTTTGGATTCCACTTAGGTTATTGTCCAGGTAGAATAAAACGAATGTACAGAAGAAGAAAAGAAGTTTGTAGAATATATAAAGAAATGGTGCAACATTATAGGCACTTTGTGTCCAGTAAAGTGATTTTCAGTGCTACAGTATTCATTCCTTATACGTCTCTGGTACCTGGAGTCTGCTACTTTCTTTTTTTTTACCAACTGTACAGAACATGGTAAAATAAGAAATATGGGTGGAAAAACAACACTTTATGGAAAAAATATTGAATTGAATGTAAAGTGCGATAAACCTGAGGATAAAACAATGCAATATCTGATTTTGAACAAGGAATAACGCAGCTTAGATACTTCTGATTTAGCTAGCAGACACAAGATGAATATACTTAAAAAATGTAGACATAATGACCAGCCAAAAGTAGGGGTACAATAGCTCCAAGTTTTGTTTATGACTTCTATATTTTATAGGGTTCAGCTCTATATTGGAACAAAAACTTCCCTGGTTACCAATTGCCTATAGCCAGGTTGATTAACATTTTACGAATTAACATCGGGAAACTTGTAACACATCTGCAATTACAGCCAAATATTTACCAAACAAAATGTTTTCGCTGTGATAAACCCTACGTTTTTAACAAGCAAATCCGATCAAGTTTGTTCAAACCTTACAAAATGAACAGTGAGGGCTCTTCCTGCTCAGGTATTTTATGTGAAGATTTATTATGGAAACAAGATATGTCCTTGGCTTCGAGTTTCAGTTAAGGTTCCACGCTTTTCGGCCAATGTCAGACTAAATTTCATACGATTGTCATAAAAGTACTATTTCCCTGATAACATTTTTTGTATTCAATGTTGACATGGTGACACGGTTTCGGAAAACTGAAAGAAAATTCTTTTGGAGAAAGACCTAATCTATCGTCACTTAACTAACCCTTTAGACTCATTTTCCAATTGGAGAAACTTTGAAAGGCCATTCCTTAAAGAAATAGTAACATATATTCATGTTAGCTTTGCTAATGATGGGGACGATTACCTTAAAATATTTATAAATATTTATATAAATAAAATAAAATGTGTATTCATTGTGCTTGTAAAACTGGTCATCCTTCATATAGGTTTATAAATATTAGCCCAAATAATATTTAAAAATCTCAAAAGGAAACACTCAAGAAATAGTAAAATTTCTACTATAGTTTGGACAACTAGTACAGATGCAATACTAGTAATGTTAAAAATTATTTCAACTCAATTTACCAGTAGCTCCATATATGAAAGAAACCTTAATAAATTCAGAAGTAGCCAATGGCTTTTATTGTACACAAAGTACACTTGTCAAGTATTCCAATTACTTGCCAATGTTTTGAGTTTACTCCTAATACTATATATATATATATATATATATATAAAACAGTGATAGTGTGTAGGAGTGTAGGGAGCATAACTTTAGACAGAATTGTTTCAGTTACTCAAATATAAATAAAAATTTCATACGTTCCTCTTAGGAACACTACTTACCAATAAACACTGTTCGGTGAAAATTAAGTGTACAAAATCAGCTCAGATCAAAGTATTGATTCTGAATGTAGGTACATCACCATACACCTTAATTACTTGATGATAAAGGAATAGAACTACAAAAACTGTAGTGTATAGCTGTTTTTTATGATTTGTTTGTGATGATATTAGCAATGACGCAATGCAAAATTTATTTTACCGTAATAAACAGTGAGTGAATGAAAGATAGTTGTACAAGGTGAAGTTATTGTTATGGTGTTACAGGTTTCATGTATATACTTATCGATAATAACTATTACATTATTTTCAAATACTTCAGAGGTTTCCTCTAATAGTCTTTCTGTAGGATTCCTAACATCGTGCTATTGGAGAAGTTCCTCACCCACAGAGAAGAGGTAAAGAGTGAGCCTCAAAAAGTGCCAATATTTTGAGGAAGATGAAAATTTCTAATTATGTCATGATTGAAGCATTCTATCAAAATACAAAAATGTTAGTCATACATTATATCGAAAATTTTTATATCTTTGACAATGTAGTCATCTAGAGAACAATAAGTTAATGATACAGCCAAAGGTAAAAAAAGAGTTACTTCATGGATAAACTACATTTGTCCTTGTTTTTGGAGATGTACCTAATTTTCCTCTTTCATAAAATACATTCATGGCCTGTCACTAATTCTTGTCACTTTTTTTTCATTGCTTGACTGTTTAAAAATGGCTCTGTCAACGATAGTCGATAAGAATAGGCGTTAACAATATAATTTCTCTGAGGAAATATGAAATACAGATCCTTTTAGATTCTTGTCTGATAGTGTACTAAAGATCAAAAGTGTGATCGTCAGGTGTTTTGCTCGCCTTTAACTGCTTAGAAAAAAACAATGTTAAAGTTTAGTTCCACGTTAATTTGCTATTCTCTTCTGCGACACTTGATGTCTACCTGATGGGGAAAGACTAATTATTGTTTGTCTCCAAAATAATACTTTTAAGCTCAAGAATTTTCTTATATGTTATCCATGTATGCTATCCAAATGACTCATTTATTGCAGAGAACATAGTTATAGATGTATCTATAATAGGTGCATAAAATGTCTTTGATATTTTTTATTTCTTTAACTTTGAAATAAATATAAAGCTTCTGCACTATATTTTGTGAACTTAAATTATAATATGTAGGAAATATCTTTTCTGTAAACAACTAGATGTTTCAAATATAACTGGCCTTTCCCTTTAGTTCATTCTGAATTGTATCTTTTTTAACGATCAACATTGCTCAATTCTCTTACCAACCAAATTTATACTGTATTTTTCTACTTGAATTCTGGTTGCTGAAGTTCAATAGAAAAAGCATAAGTTTTTTCATTACAAATATATAGTAGCACTAATAACTTTTCTTTGCTGTCTCTTCAACGTTTTACTACTCCCATTTTCTGTACAGTTTTAAGTGTGTTTCATCCTTTTGCTTCACACATTAAATGTTATCCTGTATTGGTGCAAGTTGTATTAATTTTTCGAAATAGGCAACGAAGGACTTAAAGAAAAACAAAAATTCAAGATCTCTGTCCTGAAATAAATAAAAACAATCATGTTCGATAAGTTTATTTACTATAATAACTTTACATGGAAATTATGAAAGCTAGTAGTGATCTTTGATTAATTCTGAAGTAAACAAATTGTACATTTAATACATTGGTATCAAATGTAACCTGTGTGATTTTTGTCCTAAATTTCTCAATCATTTGAGACCCTTGCCTTCTTACAGCAAAAAAGTAGAAACAGTCATCTTTAAAAGTTATATATATGTAGGAACTAAACTGAAAGTATTTGTATAATATAAAATTAGTACTCTGAAATTTTAATATCCTGATTTATATTGGAGTAGTGATTTGTCAGAATAAAAATCATTTGTAAATATCAACATTTTGAAATTTCAGTCAAATATGACATTTGTTAATATATGATATAAATGTTTATCTTACAAAGGTCTGTTTACTTTCTTTACTATCAGAAGAAAGATATGTAAACCCCAAACAACAACACCATTAAAAATATAATATACCAGCGTCATATTGACACATGCTTAAGGGTTAGTTTTCACTTACAGTGCAAATATATGGATTAATTGCTTCAATTAATGTACGAGTAGCCATTCCTCAATAGCTTTCTCTGCCTATGGAATCAGGTGTCAGTTCATCGTCTGTCGTATTCATTATTAAATATCCTTGCAGCTTACCGCCGTCTGTACACTCAATATCCAAAGCAAAGAATCATCTCCTTGTTAAACCGTAAATAACCCTCAATCTGCTTGTCGGCTGTCATACGACAGGGGCACTGTGGTAACAAACAAGATAAGGCTTGAGTAAGCAATACAGACTGCATTTACACGTTGTCAAAAAAAGTGAGTGTCCCTTACCTAATAGATATTTGTCTGTAAACCAGTAATGCATTTAACACTTCTAAATCCCAGCTTACCCGTAGATTGGGCACAATTATATGTGGTCAATATATTGAGCTAGGGACTGGAAAACAACCCTTTAATGTTGATATAGCATAGCGGCTGACTTACCTGTCTCTTAGCTGATTCCTCCTAGGTACAATCAGTTGCAAACAAATTCACAGCTTAACTAATGTATATGCAGCAGGCAATATCAGTTCTTTGCGAAGACTGGGTAGGATATTTGATAGAACCCTCCACGAATCTGTCAATAAAGAAACTTTGGTTGCTAGATGTCGGCACTGTTAATTAAAGGACTCTATGAAAAGATGGAAATGAAGGTATTGGAAATCCTATTAAGATGCAAGCAATAGGACATATTCCACTTGCTTTCAACAGCTTTCTTCGATTTTTATTATTGCTTAGAAATAATGCAAAAATCTAGACTGGGTTGATTTGAATAGTGATTTTTCAACACAGAAATCTTGAGAATTTAAGAAAAAAATTTAGAAGATGATAAATTTATCGCTTCTCTTATCCTTCATATTTATTAGGTTGCTAAATATTCTTGTGACTTGTACTGTTTTTCATTGAAGATACTTGGCGCGTTCAAAGCGAACCGTCATTCATTTGCTTTAAGCCACCTTAAGTCGATTTATTAATGGCCTTTGGTTCTTCGATACAATGGAGATAAATATGAAAGATTTCGCCGCGCTTTTCTCTTATATGAAATGAGTGTTCATATTAAAGGAGATCAAAAAGTTTGAGAAGGTAAAATGTTGTCAAACGCTATGTTTAAAACTTTATAATACAAGAAGGGCTATCGATTTCATTGCTGCATTGTGTTGACAAAACAGCTACCTGATTTAATCAAAGTTGAATTCAAAGAATTAAATGCCATTTCAATCTAACACTAAGGATTTTTGTTAGAAGAAAAGAAGTCTACAGCTAAAAAAGAAATAGTCATTGCTATTAATTATGTCACCCATGTGTGACGACATGTATTATTAGCGTCGCTCTGCTTTAAGAATCGGCAACTCTTTAAATGATTTCCTACCAATAACCAGCTCTTCCTTTTTCCCCCCCATTTACTCATTTTCAATCTATTGTTGCATTCTTACCGCCATGTAAGTATGTGACAATTTTTTTTCTTGACACCCATTTGTTGGTAAAAAAAATCATTTGAAAAATTTTATACCAAATAATAAGAATCTTTTTCTACCCCCTATTGAGGTAGTCCAAAACCGTTAACTTTAAATGACATTGTGGTCAGCAAAATATAATTTAAAATCATTGATTTGCGTAAAGCAGCTTGATTTAAAATTCTTGACCGCTACAAACAACACTGAGCCGAGTGTTCTTTTTGTGAACTGGACAAAGTCATCTACAAACAAGGCTAGGAATGTAGTGGTCCAAATCCATGTTTTATGTATCCATCCAGTACGTGTTTTTCTTCTTTCTATATAGCTATGATAATTTTTGCATATTTTGTACATATTTTACGTACCAAATATTTATTTATTCATCCACAGGCATTTCTAGGCTAAAGAGGGCAAAATTTATCAAAAGGCGTGGACAAATAAAGACCATCTATTGGGACAAATACCCTACACTTTCCTGGTTTCTTTATACCTGTTGATTTTCCTTGTTAGCTTTTTGGTAGTTTTAGAATAAGGGGTAAGTATAGAAAAGGTTATGTGAAGTTAGCACTGAAGTTAATTACTTTTTGAGAAGCTCTGTTTTAAAAGTAAACGTGAGGATAAAATTTAAGGTGACCTGGAAGTCTATCGTGCACATCCCTACTGTAACCTTGGAGACTGTGTTGTTACATAAATTTAAGAACTTTACCGAAAATGAGGCTATTTCTGTTGGAAGTTACAACAAGCTAACAAGTGGAGCAGAGAGAGAAATTTACCCTTCCAGGAAGATTATCTATTATCTATTATCTATTATCTATTATCTATTATCTATTATCTATTATCTATTATCTATTATCTATTATCTATTATCTATTATCTATTATCTATTATCTATTATCTATTATCTATTATCTATTATCTATTATCTATTATCTATTATCTATTATCTATTATCTATTATCTATTATCTATTATCTATTATCTATTATCTATTATCTATTATCTATTATCTATTATCTATTATCTATTATCTATTATCTATTATCTATTATCTATTATCTATTATCTATTATCTATTATCTATTATCTATTATCTATTATCTATTATCTATTATCTATTATCTATTATCTATTATCTATTATCTATTATCTATTATCTATTATCTATTATCTATTATCTATTATCTATTATCTATTATCTATTATCTATTATTACTTAAAACAATAATAATAAGAACAATAATAATAACAATAATAATAATAATATTGGTAGTAATGATAATAATAATCAACTCAGATGAATGACCATATTGCTGGCGGAGGTAAAATCCCAAAGTGGATTACAACAGGAAAAACGGTACTGTGTGAAACGAAATCGAAAAATGGAACTGCGGTAGATAACTATAGGCCTATATCTTGTCTCCCACTGATGTGGAAACTTATGACAGGTATTATATCAAACAACATGTATGAGTTCCTTGAATGAGAAGGGAAACACCAGCCTGAACAAAAAGGATGCCGGAAGAAAAGAAGGGGAACAAATGATCAGTTAATCATTGATAAGACCGTCATGAAAGATTGTAAGCGAAGACATACTACTTTGAGCATGGGTTGGATCGATTACAGGAAGGTATATGATATGATTCTACATTCGTGGATAATAGAAAGCCTAAAGTTGGCAAATATAGCAGATAATATAATTCGTTTTATTGAAAAATCAATCAGTAAATGCAGTTTAAATTTATCTGAAAATGGAGAGTTTTGGGGAAAGATTAAAATCAGGAGAGGGATATTTTAAGGAAACAGTTTGTCACCACTGTTATTTGCAGTTTGTTTGATTCCTTTAAGTCATATTTTGAGGAAAGTAAAGGCTGGACACATCCTCAAAAGTGGTGAAAAATTGAATCATTTGTTATTTATAGATAATTTGAAGCTTCATGGGAAGGATCAGAAAGAGCTGAATGTGTTAATATCTACAGTTGAGATATTTAGCAGTGATATCAAAATGGAATTTGGAATTAAGAAATGTGGTATTTTGATCTTGAAAAGAGGAAAAATTAATAGAACCAATGGAATTGTATTGCCATCGGGGGAAACGATAGAAAAGATTGATGAAGGAGGGTATAACTACCTCGGAATACCAGAAAGCGACTCAGTGAAATAAAAGGAAATTATTGAGATGTTTAAAAAAGGATACTTTAGAAGGGTCACACTGATATTGAAAAGTAAATTGAATGGAAGTGACAAGATCAAATCAATCAACATATGGGCTGTATCCCTTCTCAGATACGGTTTAGTGATATTGAACTGGAAGACAAACGAACTGGATGAAACGGACCGCAAAACTAGAAAGAGAATGACAATGTACAAAGAACTCCACCCCAAAAGTGACTTGGACAGGTTTTATGTTCCACGAACTAAAGGCGGACGGGGTCTGATAGGATGTAAAAATGGTATCCAAACTGAGGAAAATGCCTTTTGGTGGTATATAAAACACCATGCAGAACCGATGATTATTGCTGTGCGAAATCAGAATGTGGTGGATGTCGAGGAATCCAATGAGCCAGCAGAAAAAGACGGGAGCTGACAGCACATTAAACTCATGGAAGAAAAGAAGGCGATGCATGGACAATATCTGAGAGACATGGAAGGCAAAGAAGTAACTAAATCTTTGAGTTGGCTTATAAATGGAGACTTGAAAGGCTGAATAGAGGCTCTTATTTTCAGTGCCCAGGAACAAGCCCTCAGGACAAACAGTGTTAACTTCCATATAGATAGGACCACTGAATCTCCTTTGTGCCGTTTATGCAATGAGAAAAGTGAAACTGTTTCACTTGTTGTTAGTGAATATAAGATGCTCGCTCAAAGAGAAAATAAGCGTCGCCATGACAATATTGCAAGATATGTCAACTGGAGATAAGTAGAAAGTTTGGCCCCGATGCAGTAGATAAATGGTATGAACACATGCCTGAAGGTTCAACAGAAAATAAAGTGTTCAAGATCTTGTGAGATTTTGCCATCCAGTGCTACAGGCATATCAAAGCAAGAAGACCTGATATTGTAGTGATAGATAAAATCACACGGGAAGTGAAAATAATTGATGTAGCAATACCAGGAGATGTGAGGTTAAATGAGAAAGAAAGAGAAAAGATCGAAAAGTACAGAATGTTGAACGATGAAATAGAAAGATTATGGGAGATGAAACAAGTTGCTGTGATTCCAATTGTGGTAGGAACGTTGGGTGCTGTCAGTAAAAAATTTGAAAAAATTTTAAGAGATATAGGGGTCTATATGAAAATTGAACATGCACAGAAAATAGCTTTGTAAGGAACAGCGCGGATATTAAGACTTGAACTTTACTGGCAATCCAAAGGAGAAGAAATGTGTGATTGCCCATACAACTTGTTGTTGTACGTGATCACATATAAAATTACCGAGAAGAAAGATCAATGTCGGACCTTGAATTCATAAAAATAATAATAAAATAATCGAGAAAGTAATTGAGGCTAGTGGACCTGATTTAGCATTGGTAGAGAAAAAGACGAAGTTGTGCATCATCTTTAATGTTGAGGTTCCAGGAGATAATAGGGTGCAACACAAAGAAAATGAAAAATTGAAAAATACCAGAACTTAAAGAGGGAATTGATAAGGCTTCCGTCGTTGAGAATAGCGCCAGTAGTACCAGTGGTAGTAGATGCTATGGGATGCTTAAGCAAAGGTTTCAATGGATCGGTAGAAAAACTAGTAATTGAATTAGATATTGGTATGGTACAAAATACAGTCTTGTTGTTAACTACTAGGATACTTCGAAAAGTATCGGAGATGTAAGGTGAAAGAAACCTCTTGGAACTTGGAAGCTGGTTGTAGCTCTCCCGAGAGGTATTATTTGATCAAAAAGAACAGCCTTATAAAATGTGAAATGAAGATAATAATAATAATAGTAATAGTAATGATAATAGTAATAGTATCAATAATAAATATAATAATAAAGGAGAAACTATTTGTCGTCTGGTTAGTGAATACGAAAAATTAGCTCAAAGGGAGTACAAGAAAAGAGATGACAATGTGGCACGATATGTTTATTGGCAACTTTGCAACAAAGGAGGCTTGGAAAGAGCTGAGAAATGGTATGAACAGCAAGCCGAAGCAGTAATTGAAAATAAGAATTTCAAGCTCTTATGAGATTTCACCATTCAGTATAATAGATTTATTGAAGCAAGGCGACCAGATATTGTGTTGGTAGATAAGAGGTAGAAAGAAGTGAAAATAATCGATATTGCTGTGCCAGGAGATTCAAGAGTAGCAGAAAAAGAACTCGAAAAGATTGAAAAGTACCAAATGTTGAGAGAAGAAATAGGTCATGTATGGCAAATGAATAAAGGTACGGTGATACCCGTAGTAATTGGAAAATTGGGAGTCATTTCATACAAATTTGAAAAATATATGGAGAAGATGGGTGTGAAGCTTGCGATGGCAATTATTCAGAAAACAGCACTGCTTAAAACAGTGAGAATACTGCGAAAAGTCCTGTCTCTTTAGGGAAACAGGATAAGGAACTTTGGGACCCGTAGTGACTTGCTGTTACTCGCTCTCAAAGATAAAAGGACAAAGAACTTACAGACAAACATGTCTGAGATTAAAAATAATGATAATAATTGGGTATGCGGATCATGGCAACCACGGGGGATAGACGCCCTGACCTGCATAGTCGTGGGTTGCTCTTGAGCAAGGCACAGCACCTACTTAGCCTCCCCTATCAGGGTTATGATTCTGCTGCCTTGCAGATCTAAGACGGTAAAAGGCTAAGGAAGGAAAAATTGCGACGAGAAAACACCACTCATACTTTTATTTATGATGAACTCACAAAGACATAGAAGCCCAAAAGACGTGAATGGTTCATCTAGCCAGGCTAGATGCGCCTCGCCCGGTGGTGATGCTATGATAAACCAGGCACGTCACCACGGTCAATCTGTTACTGGCAAAACTAGAAGGAGATACTCAACAGGGTCATCATGGAATGTTAATATGCCAGTCAGCCTAGTCTGATTGGATGTAGCCAGCGAAAGCATGGAGAGAAACGGGTCAGTTTGAGATAGATGAACAAAGAATAGCTTATCAATAAGAGGAATATGCTAAAGCGAAAGTGGTTTACGGAAGAGGAACTTGGAGAGATCAGGGAAAGTGTGTTGCAAGACAGGGAGGGAACAGATGAGAATATAAGGGAGAATGAAAGGGAGGACTATATTGTTAAGAAACCACCAGGAAATGAAGACCAAAGTGAACCAGAGAAAGAGCCAACACCGAGAATAGTTAGAGAACAACTTCTGAGACGGAGAAAGATCTGATAGAGAGAATCATAAGTGAACATAATCAACTAGCTGGTGGTCGACCGAGACTGAGAATGCTAGGACATATCAAAACGAGTAAGATCTTGAGTGAAGTCAAACAGATTGATAGGGTACAGGATTGTTTAGAGATAAACAACATCACTTAGGTGAATGACACCATCATGGCTTGTTCGAAAATTATAACGCAAAAGTTAACAAAAAACGTAGACCAGAGACAGTTTAAGAGAGTAGCGAGGTAGAAAACAGGGCTGGAGAAGAAAATGAAGGACATAAGAGTAGATTTAAGTAGAGTTGTCTAAAGTAAAGGTAGAGATTATGACGATCCTATGAGAATGAGGCCAGAGAAAAAATACAGGATTAAAAACAAAGGTTGAAACAAAACTTAAGAGCGGTAAGCCAGAAGATAAGGGGATACACAGAAAGAGTAGAACAATACAACCAGAACAGAAAGTCTGTCAACAACCAGAAACGGATTTATCAGGACCTACAAGGAAATGGAAACAGTAGCGGCGGAAAGGCACCAGACAAGGAAGAATCTAGAGTGTTTTGGCAAGGAATATGGAGTGAAGAGACCAAGCAAAACACCAATGCAGAATGGATGAACAGAATACAAGATAAACTGAAGCATGTGAAAAGGCAAGGAGATCTGAGTATAACTGAGGATAGTGTTAAGAAGATGATGTAAAAAGCATCCAACTGGAAGTCTCCAGGCCTAGATGGAGTACAGGAATTTTGGATAAAGAATTTGACGAGTCTGCAAAAGCTGATGGGAACACACATCTACAGAAGCGCTTGAAAGATGGGAATATCCCTAAATGGATGACATCGACGAGAACAGCTTTGATAATAAAGGTTCAAGCTAAAGGAAAACAACCTGGAAATTATCGACCTATCACATGCTTAGCATTTATGTGAAAAGTGTTGACAGTATTCTTGCTGATATGTTGAATAAACACTTGTCTGATCAGGATGTTATTAAGAAAGAACAAAAAGGCTGTATCAGGAATTAAAGGGGCACCAAGTACCACCTTATGCTGGACAATTCTACGTGACTCAAAGAGAAGAACTAATCTAGTTGTATATAGGATCTACTATCAGAAAGCATATGACATGCTACTACTCTCTTGTATCTTGAAAACAATGGAGATAACTGGAAATGCTAAAAATTGGATCGAATCGATAATAAACAGCATGTGTTCTTGCAACACTGAGCTAGAATATCTTGGGGAAAAGATTGCGGAGGTAGACATCAGAAGAGGGATTTTCCAAGGAAATTCTTTATCCCCTGTCCTCTCTGTGACTGCTCTCATACTGCTGTCGATACTCACGAGGGAGGCTACTCAGGGTTACAAATTTCCACATGGCAGAAAGGTTAACCATTGTCTATACATGGATGATCTGAAGCTTTACGGGAAGTAGAAATCAGAGTTAGAGGCCTCAGCGAACACTGTCAAAATATTTACAAGTGATACACGGATGAAATTTGGTTAGCAGAAATGCGCCATGTTTGTGATGAGAAGAGGGAAGAAGATTGAAGATGACGGAATCAGGGTGTCAGATGGACAGTTAATAAAAGATCTAGGGGAGGAGCCTTCTAAGTATCTAGGAATACTTGGGGCTGATAAGATGAAAATGGAAGATATGAAAGAGAAAGTCAGAAAGGAGTATTACAGAAAGATAAGAAAATTGTTGGAGTTAAAACTAAATAGAGGTAACATAATCAAAGCGAAGAGCACGTGGGTAGTGCGGTACACCGCCGGGATACTCGATTGGACTGTTGATGAGCTAAAGGAGATGGATAGAAAAACAAGAATGATGATGACGATTAACCGAGTACTCCACCCAAAAGTATATGTTGATAGACTGTATGTGAGTAGAATTGAGGGAGGTAGAGGAATGATATCGATCGAGGAATGTGTTAGGACTGAGGAGTACAGTTTGTCAGATTACATAAAGAGAACAACAATGAATGACGACTCAGTGCTGGAGAGTTTTGTGAAAAAAATAACTGCGACAGAGTTTAAGAAGGCAAAAGTGGCTAAAAGGATCGAAGGGTTGAAAGAAAAACCTCTGCATGGTCAGTACCCCCAAGAAAGTACTGAAAAATGAAACATTTTCTTGGAATTGGTTGAAAGCTGGATGGATGAAAAAAGAAAATGAAAGGACTACTGCTAGCCACCCAAGATTAGTCACTCCGAACGAGGAATAATAAAGTAAAGATAATGAAAGAACAGGGAAGTAAAATGTATCGGATGTGTGGTGCAAGGGAGGAGACGGTGATGCACATACTAGGTGAATGTTAGAAGCAGGCACAGGGTCAATATAAGAAGAGACATGACTGCGTTGCTTCGAGCATCTATTGGGAACTGTGTGACATCCATGGAATCTAGAGGAGCAAACAGTGGTTTGACCACCGAGCTGAGCCAGTGTTGGAGAATGATAAAGTCAAAATCTTGTGGGATTTCAACATACACACTGACACGGTAATTGAATCTCGAAAACCTGATACTGTGGTGGTTGATAAGATGAATTCCGAAACGACAATCATAGACATAGCTGTCCCTGAGGGTTTTCGGATTAAAGAGAAAGAATCTGAGAAGATTGAGAAGTACCAGATCTGGCACTGGAGATAACCCGCACGTGGAAGACATCTACAAAAGTGGTTCCCATTGTGATTGGAGCTCTCGGAGCCAAGTACAGAATTCAGGACTAGCTTGCTCTACTTAGAGGTGACACGAAGAAATTTGGACTTATTCAGCAGACGGCAATGTCGGGTTATCCCAACATAGAGGAACTAGGTTGATGATAGAAAGACAAACCAGCTACTACTATGCTGTGTTATTTATTTATAATAACAATAATAATGATGATGATAATAAAAATAAGAATAATAATAATAACAATAAAAAAAGTAATAATAATAGGACTTAAAAGCTTCAAAGACGTGTATGACGAATACAAAACAAGAGTAGCATGTTATATGGCTACATCGATTGAGAATTGGATCAGGGTAGCGTGGAAACATGAAATGAATAAAAAGCATTCCTTATAGAAGAGAGATGCAGAATCAGCAGTGAGAAAGGTGGCTGTAGATGCAACATTTGACCAAGGAGACTTAACAATTTGTCAAGAGAGATTTAATTATTGGAAGGAGGTGTGAAAAAAGCTGAAGAAGCAGTTAGATTCAGGAGGAAAAAAAACCGTGAAAGAAGTTTAGCAGAGAAACTACTGCAGAGCGAGATTACATTGAGATACAAGAAGGAAGATTGCATATGGGTAAAGTGTACAGATTAAAGAAAACCCGCATCAATATTCACTTCAGATGATGGAATCAAGAGCGTGTAAGAAGATCAGTGATACCGATGAATGTATGTTGTGTTGAAAACGGCGAGAGACGATACAGCATCTCCTGTCTGGATGTAAGAAGCTTGCAGGATCAGAATAAGTGAAAAGACACAACAAAATACTCTTACGTTTTGGCAGTCAAATGGGCAATGGAGAGAGGATTATTTCCAGAAGCAACGAAGTGATACACTGAGAGATGAGAAAAAGGTAAAGTGTTAGAAAATGAAGACAAGAAGCTGTATTGGGGTTGCTATAGGGACTATTGATTTGAGTTGTCTTGTGTAGAGCTAACAAAAATTGGTAGCTCAAGCCTTTCAGGGGTGCTTAGGGTAGTAAAATGGTCGGATTATTACTCACAAGCTACCTTGAGCAGGTTTGAATGATAATGGCTGACTTTATGATTATCAATACTATCTTGTAACTTTATATATAGGATGGAAATTGTATTGTTACTTAATGCAAGAGATAATAATAATTATAATAATAATAAATGCATACATAACAAACATGACTTTTGGTGCCTATGAATTGTTGTTATTGTCACCAAACAGGGCAATAACAAGTATCCAGTCTGAATTCAATGCTCCAATACCAGACTTAGGATATTAGGATATTAGGATATTTTTCCATGTATTGTTAGCCATTACACCAGGAGTGGGGAGTGCTGTAGTCATAAGTTGTTGTCATACAACAACAAACGCCTTAATTCAACTTACCTGGCTTGCATCCATCACTAGATGGTGTGTAACCACTCTATAATAATAATGAAAAAATGTTTATGTTGTTCATAAGATATCAAGGTAGTTCCTCTTATAAAAGCAAAGTAAAGGTTTGTTTGATCTAAAAGGTAATATTTTAATAAATGTTACAATGTACTTATATATGATAATATGTGATAAAAGAGTACAATATGATAAAAAATGTTACATAAAAGTGTATTGATCAATACTGACCTCTTCGATCAAAATATAATTTTTTCAACATCTAATTTATTTCTCCATTTTTGCACTAGCACATTAGCCGTTTTCAATTTCATCCAAAAAAGTTTTACGTTCCACAGCCCATTGTTTATTACAGGATTTTCTTTTATTATTTGGTTAGTTCTAATATTAGGCCTTAGTTCTTCTTTTCCTGGGTAGGAGACTGGTCACATAGAAGGGGCCAAAACGTGGGATCTCTAGCCAAGGCTTGTAGATCTTTTGTATTCCACGCTCATTTTGATTACCACATTTTTACTGATAAGCCTTTGATTCTTTCACCCTCTATTGGTCTCGAACGTTCTTTGGCCAACATTAAAGCAAAGTTGCAGCCTTCAATCTCTTCTCTTCTAGAATCACATTTAATAACTTTTGTCCTGCCCTCTTTGTTGGTGATCCTTACCTGCCATGTTATTCCAAGGATCCTCCTTAAATTCCTTTGATGGAAACTATCTAGCTTATTCCTTATTCCTTTTGTAATTTTCCGTATTTTGTTGTCATACAGTTAGTTCTTTTAGATTAAGAGGGCTCTGCAATATTCAGATTATAATTTTCTATGACTTGTTTGTTTGTTAGGCTAATTTTGACTATTATACGTGTAAACAAAAGAAAGCTTTGTTATAAATCCAGCTGTAGTACCTCCCACATTACTCTTGCTTAGGAATAGAAAAAAACCCAACAGATAGTGTTGTTCCCCTCCTTCTTTAACTGTGAAGGCTTTTTGAACAGCTTCTCAGGTATTTGATATGTTTCTACAGTCATCACTAGCCAGTTCACTTTGATGCCTCTTACATACCTTTGGAAATCAACTGAGGTCATTTACATCTTTTACGTTTCCTTAAAGTTTTGTTCCTGTCATTGTCTCAGCAGTGTTTCTCAGAATAAATATAAAACTACTTTTATTCTTTTAATAACTGACCTAACCTCTTATGGATCCCTTTCATAGATCTTCATATTATGTTATAGTAAATTAATACCACTCAAATTGTTATAGTAAATTTGGTAAGGATCAACTTGCATTGTTGTATTGTTATTTCTGACTTTCTCTAGTCGTGCTTCCTTCCTATCTTCCCTTTTGCTTTGTGCGTTGAGCAGAAAACGAGAGGGAACGTATGATCTGGCCTGGGAAGATATTATTTAATGATCTGGATACATCGTTAAGTTCATTCATTCAAAGTAACACCGACATTTTTCCTGCTCTTTACTGCTCCATTTAATATAACACATACTTCTCTCGTTGCTTTTCCAATCGGTCACCTTTCCATTTATTTCTCCTACATGTATTATGTAAACTTTCATTTTCCACAGTACAATTAGGAAGAAAAGCTGACAACCTCTATTTCCTATTCCCCTGTTATTGTTTCTATCTTCCATGTTCCATTCTATATATTGATCGTTAAACTCTACCGTCTTTCTCCGCCTTTGGAAACTTGGGGAGTCCTATTTCTCAAAATTCTAAGGGATAAGGTTATGAGTCATCTACAAATGGCTTTCTAGAAATGTGGAAACTTTACTACAAAAATTTCAGGCTTTTCNATATAACACATACTTCTCTCGTTGCTTTCCCAATCGGTCATCTTTCCATTTATTTCTCCTACATGTATTATGTAAACTTTCATTTTCCACAGTACAATTAGGAAGAAAAGCTGACAACCTCTATTTCCTATTTCCCTGTTATTGTTTCTATCTTCCATGTTCCATTCTATATATTGATCGTTAAACTCTACCGTCTTTCTCCGCCTTTGGAAACTTGGGGAGTCCTATTTCTCAAAATTTTAAGGGATAAGGTTATGAGTCATCTACAAATGGCTTTCTAGAAATGTGGAAACTTTACTACAAAAATTTAAGAATTTTCGTATGTCCTTTGTTGTTTGAAGTGATAGTACGGCCTGAAAGAAACACCTTTTTAAACTGTATGATGTTTAGGAGTGAGAGACCATTCAAAGGTCCCGGTCAAGCTAGGTAGCAACCCTTGTTTAGAATGGATCAAGCCAACGGTGCTAAAATTATATTTGTCTTTCCTAGTAGATATCGAATGATCTTGCCAAATTGTCCTCCTATATGTTAGAATAATTAATCAATTTAGTTTACAAATGTCAGTAATATCTTAAGTAACATAAAATTCCATGCCACTCTAAAAAATGTGGCAAAGCAAGCAAACCATTTTTAAATACAAGTGAGACCCTTTTTAACGGTATCATTTAACTATTATTGTAAATGAATACTTTTCATTAATAAAGAAAAGATATGGGTATATCAGGGGGGGATAACATCCATGGGATAAATGTAGGCATAATCAATCATTGCAGTAAAAAAGAAAACCATTCTTATCGTTGACTTCAGTTTTGTTTCCTTTATTCTACCTTTCATAATAGTTAACTAAAACAAGACAGTAATTATTACCCAAATAAAAGACAGCAATTAAAGACACTTATTGATATAAAAGAGGGCGGATAACAAATTAATACTTTAATAATTTTTGTGGAAGTCGTTTTATCAAAAATTTCACAAATGGATTATAAGTAGCTGTAGAATTTGTGGAGAAAATTAGTCTTGTCTATTTGATTTGTTTTAGTTATAATTATTGCAATTATTGCATTAAATATTACAATTGTTAGTAACAGCATAATTTCTCTTATTGGTAGTAGCAGTAGTCGTATTAGTAGCAGCAGTAGGATTGGTAGTAGTAATAGTAGTAGTAGTAGTAATAGTAGTAGTAGTAATAGTAGTAATAGTAGTAATAGTAGTAATAGTAGTAATAGTAGTAATAGTAGTAATAGTAGTAATAGTAGTAATAGTAGTAATAGTAGTAATAGTAGTAATAGTAGTAATAGTAGTAATAGTAGTAATAGTAGTAATAGTAGTACTAGTAGTAATAGTAGTAA